>MU703706.1:14929-93780 GCA_026770625.1 Nicotiana glauca
GGTCGCTCAGTTTAGCTCAGTTATTGTGATCTTACAACGGAAGTATGCCTTAGATATTCTTGAGGAGACGGGAATGACAGGTTGTAGACCTGTTGACACTCCGATGGATCCGAATTCTAAACTTCTGCCAGGACAGGGGGAGCCTCTTAGCGATCTTGCAAGATATAGGCGGTTGGTTGGTAAATTAAATTACCTCACAGTGACTAGACCTGACATTTCCTTTCTTGTGAGTGTTGTGAGTCAGTTTATGGATTCTCCCTGTGATAGTCATTGGGATGCAGTTGTCCGCATTCTTCGGTATATAAAATCAGCTCCAGGCAAAGGCTTATTGTTTGAAGATCGAGGCCATGAGCAGATCGTTGGATACTCAGATGCTGATTGGGCAGGATCACCTTCTGATAGACGTTCTACGTCTGGATATTGTGTCTTAGTAGGAGGAAATTTGGTGTCTTGGAAGAACAAGAAACAGAATGTGGTTGCTCGGTCTAGTGCAGAAGCAGAATATCGAGCAATGGCTATGGCCACATGTGAGCTAATTTGGATCAAACAGTTGCTCAAGGAGTTGAAATTTGGTGAGATTAGTTAGATGAGACTTGTGTGTGATAATCAAGCTGCTCTTCATATTGCGTCAAATCTAGTGTTACATGAGAGAACTACACACATCGAGATTGACTGTCACTTTGTTAGAGTAAAGATACTCTCGGGAGATAGTGCTATAAAATTTGTGAAGTCGAATGATCAGCTTACTAATATTTTCACCAAGTCTCTCACTGGTCCTCGTATTAGTTATATATGCAACAAGCTTGGTACATATGATTTATATGCACCAGCTTGAGGGGGAGTGTTAGTTTGATAGTTAAATAGAAGTAAAATAACCCTAATCCCATATGTCTTAGGAGTATGGCATGTATTATATATATATAGGGCTCATTGTATCATTGCCAATATTAATCAATAATATATTTTCTCCCGTGCTTTCTCACATATACTATGAAAATGTGGGAGAGGATGGTGGAAATGAAGGTGATGAGGTCGGTGTCTATGTCATAGAACCAATTCGGGTTCATGCCTGGTCGTTCAACTACGGAAGCTATTCATCTTATCAGGAGGTTGGTGAAACAGTACAGGGGTAGGAAGAAGGATTTACACATGGTATTTATTGACCTAGAGAAAGCGTACGACAAGGTCCCAAAAGAGGTTCTTTGGAAGTGTGTGTTTGGAGGCTAAAGGTGTTCCGGTAGTATACATTAGGGTGATTAAGGACATGTATGATGGATCTAAGACTCGGGTTAGGACAGTGGAAGGCGACTCAGAGCATTTTCCGGTGGTTATGGGGTTACACCTAGGATCTGCGCTCGGTCCTTTCCTATTTGCCTTGGCGATGGACGCTTTGACGCACCATATTCAAGGAGAGGTGCCATATAGTATGTTATTTACTTATGATATAGTCCTGATTGATGAGACGCAAGGCGGTGTCGACGAGAGGCTGGAGGTTTGGAAACAGACCCTGGAGTCTAAAGGTTTCAGTTGAGCAGGGCTAAGACAGGATACTTGGAGTGCAAGTTCAGTGACGTGACGGGAGAAGCGAACAGTGATATGAGGTTTGATTCACAAGTCATCCCCAAGAAAGGGAGTTTTAACTATCTTGGGTCAATTATCCAGGGGAACATGGAGATCGACGAGGATGTCACACACCATATAAGAGCGGGATGGATGAAAGGGAGGTTAGCATCTGGCGTCTTGTGTGACAAAAATGTGCCATTGGAACTTAAAAGCAAGTTTTATAGAGCGGTGGTTGGACCGGCCCTGTTGTATGGGGCAGAGTGTTGGCTAGTCAAGAATTCTCATATCCAGAAGATGAAAGTAGCAGAAATGAGGATGTTGAGGTGGATGTGCGGGCATACTAGGTTGGATAAGATTAGGAATGAAGATAATCGGGCTAAGGTGGGGTTGGTGTCCATGGATGACAAAATGCGGGAAGCGAGGTTTAGATGGTTCGGGCACGTGCGGAGGAGAAGCCTTGATGCCCCGGTTAGGAGGTGCGACTGGTTGTCCTTGTCTGGTATGAGAAGAGGTAGAGGGTAGCCTAAGAAATATTACGGAGAGGTGATCAGGCAGGACATGGCGCGACTCAAGCTTACCGAGGACATGACCTTAAATAAGAAGGTTTGGAGGGCGAGCATTAGGGTCGTAGGTTAGTAGGTAGTTGAGCGTTTTTTCTTCCCCGTTGAGGGTGTTAGGCTAGTTTGTAGTGTCTTGCTTTAGTTTGTTAGTGGTACTTGTTGTGTTTGTACTGTTTCTGCTCCGATTGCCTAGTACCTTTCCATTGTTTTGATTATCGATGCTGCCTTTTCCATTTATTTTTCTGATTCTTAGGTTGCTTGCACTGTCTTCCTGACGTATGTTGTTGTTACTGTTCCATTGCCTCTTTTATCTCCTTGTGCCGAAGGTTTTACGGAAACAGTCTCTCTAACCCGCAGGGTAGGGGTAAGGTCTGTGTACACTCTATCCTCTCTAGACCCCACACATGGGATTATACTAGGTTGTTGTTGTTGTTGTTGTATTCTTTGTCTGGTGTAAGTGGTACCAATATGTTTTCTGTCTTTAATAACCAGAAAGTGGTATTGTAGACAGCTACGATTGTCTCAAATGTAGAGAGGTTAATTTTGTGGTGTGTATAAGTGCTCTATAGTTTCTATTTGTGGAAAAATTTCCCTTATTCTAGTCCTATTCCTCTCTAACACATGCATATCTCATATTATAGATTTATCAATGCTTCACAGAATTACAATGCTCTAAGCTATGATGACAAGATCCTGGATGGATTTTATGATCTGTATGGCGTCCTGATGGAGTCCAATTCTTCAAAAATGCCATCCCTCATTGATCTGCAAAGAACAGAAGTATCAGATCATATCAGTTGGGAAGCCGTCCTTGTCAGTAAAGCTGCAGACTCCAAGTTGTTGAAACTTGAACAGAGAGCTCTAGAGATTGCTGTTGGGCTGAGGTCACAACTTATAGATTTTTCAGACAGCAGTTTGATGCAGAAGCTTGCTGTGCTCGTTTCTGACCACATGGGGGGCCCAGTTGCGGATCCGGACAGCATGTTGCTTGCATGGAGAAGTCTTAGTTTTAATCTAAAGGCAACTCTAGGGAGTATGGTTTTGCCTCTTGGTTCTTTGACCATTGGATTGGCTCGTCATCGTGCACTGTTATTCAAGGTACCAAGCACTTTGGACTCTAAAACCTACAGCTTATTTGATTTTATTAGATTGTGATGGACTTTTTAGTTCTCTTGCTTGTTGAAAATGATAATGCATGAGATATCTGAATACCCTTATCTCACTTCCAAAGCCTAATTAACTTTTATAGTTGGCTAAGACTGAATGTGTGACGATGCCCTTCTTTGGGTTAGTGAAGACGATATCTACTCATTGCGAAAAATTATTGGTTCTGTGGATGGAGAGTGTACAATCTTAATATAAAACAATAAGCTCATTTAGGCAGAAGGTCAGCAGAGGGCCTTGGATACATCATTTGATCTGAGTTAACTCCAGTATTTGTCTCCAAGTTCTTGATCCTTCCAACTACTTGTCAGTATTCTGTATCCATTGCTTCTGCCTTTGTATCTCATTGTTCTGTTTCATCCTTTTTATAGAGATTAGTTGTGAACGATGGGTAGTTGTTGTTGTTGTAGTTGTGTCTGTAAGATGACATTCGTCCACAGGTTTTACTTTTGTTTGGCGTATTAGCATCTCAAGGGTGCTTTTATTTGTCAAACAGAATCTGCTACATATCCTCTTCCTCTCTGTCCCACTTTCTTTATATGTACTTTAATTATGCTAATTAAAGTTTGAGCCGTGAACAACAAAGTGTCCTAGTGCATTGCTGATATAGTACTTTTAACTTTGTTTTGCATCATCATCATCACCACCACCACCATTATCTTCGTACATGATCGTCATCATCATTATTAATTTGGGTATTTTCTCTTCCGCTTACTACTGGTCAACCTTACCCTTTCATTTGCTACGATTTAACTATAACACCCCAACATTTTTTTGGCTTCTGAAAATTGTATAGGTTTTGGCTGATAGTGTGGGGATCCCTTGCCGATTAGTAAAAGGAAAGCAGTATACAGGTTCAGATGATGTTGCAATGAACTATGTGAAGATTGATGGAAGGTTGCTGCCATTCACCTTATCTCCTTTCGTTAATGCTATAGTTGCGATCTTTTTGTATTATGTTTTCTCAGTAGTATACATATTGGGACTTGGTCAGAATTTTCACTTTTCTTGGATATTCTTCCTTGGTCGGTATGCATTGCATGAATACACCTTATGAGTTAGTTAGAGCAAGCATCAGCCTCATAACACGAAATGTAGTAGCAAACTGCCAAGGTAGGAGCAACTTAAGGCGTGTGCTTTAATGAAGAGTAGGCGCAGAATGAAGAAAAAAAATTAGACATTTACATAATTGAAAAGAAAAATTATTAACGCAAACACCACTAATATTATCAGGGAAGTTGAAAAAGAAGCGGAATGAAGTGAAAGCGGAATGAAGTGAAATATATGAAGTAAAAGCCTTCTTAAGCTTTTGATCAGATGCAAGATACCGTTTTAAGTTTCTAACTAGTAACTAATTCTCTTGTACCGAATTTTAAAGTTCCTCTTCCTACTTGCTAAGATACTCATTTATAAAGTTTCCTTGAATTACTATATTGTTTCGCAAGCTTCATTTACTGTTCCTTCCAGGCCTCTGAGGCTCATATATTACCCTAAATTGTTTGGCTGGTAAAAGGTGCACACCTTAGCGCTTTCACCGGAGCACCACGAAGCCAGGTAATATGCAGAGCTTACCCTGCGTCTCACTTTAGGGCTTAAGCACCCCTCAAATGTCCCTTTGACAGCAATCTGAAGCATAATGTTAAAAATTTAAGATAGAATTCTTGAAAAGTTTGTTTAGTTTAGTTGATAAAACGTTTCAAAAACCTCTAATTTATTTTGAATGTGAATTTGTTTCTCCAATTTCCTTCATAATCTGCAGCATGTTATGATCTTAAATTGGTGCTGTTGTTTTTGTACTGCAGAGATTTTTTGAATATTTTGTTTGAGATAATTTTTGATAGTGTTATTTCTTCTAAAATTGTCTTTTTCTTTACAAAGTAGATGATACATTTGCAGGGAGTATATTGTCGATTTGATGGCTGACCCCGGCACACTTATTCCATCTGATACATCTGGAATTCATGGAGACTATGAAGAATCTATTCTCTCCATCAGTCCGTCCTCTAAAGATGTTGATTCTCATCCGGGTTCCTCTAGTAGCGGTATTGCTTCATCATTGGAAGATAATTCAGATTATGGAACGGCAGACAAGAGATCCAGGTTTGCAGAAAGCACTACTGCAGGAAATGAATCTCCCTCTTCTAGTAATTCGGAACAGCAGATAAAAGCAGAGAAAGGATGTTATAATTCTTTCCACGATTTTACGAAGGCGCAGGGGCAAGAAACTTCTTCGAGAGCTGGGCATGCAAGATCTCCTTTTACACATGCAAGATCTCCTTCGTGGACAGAAGGTGTTAGCTCGCCTGCTGTACGCAGAATGAAAGTAAAGGATGCTTCACAATACATGATTGATGCCGCCAAAGAAAATCCACAGCTAGCTCAAAAACTTCACACTGTTTTACTTGAAAGTGGAGTTATTGCACCACCAAATCTGTTCGCTGAAATGTATCCGGAGCAATTAGATGTATCTCATGTAGAAGGAAAATACAGACTAGAGGAAATAGAAAGTAAGGAAAGAGACGAGTTCCAATTCAGGGGTCAATCTGATGCAAACCGTGCCCGCTTCTTACCTCCTCTGCCTTATCATGGTTCATACTCTAAGGGCAATGCACGTGGATCATTCGAACCTCATCCAGATGTGAGAGAAGTTGGGGAACAGCAAGTCTCCAGACAGACTGAAGTAGCTCCGTCGAAACCGATGAAACAAATGCCTGTTGCTGCTGCTGCTGTCGCTGCTGCAGCAGCTGTTGTTGCTTCTTCAATGGTAGTTGCTGCAGCCAAGACTAACTCTCATACAGACCTCCCTGTAGCAGCTGCTGCCACTGCCACAGCTGCAGCTGTGGTAGCAACAACTGCAGCTGTCAGTAGGCAATACGAGGCACTAGGAGGTATATACAACTTGCCAATAAATTGTTTGTTCCATTTTGGTAACAAAATGAAAATTTGGAGAGATGTGCCATTCACCAGTTAATCCTTCTGTCTTCCTTAATCATGTAGATTGTGGAAGAGTTGATGGAGATGCTGATACTGCCATTTGTGAGCACCAGCGAAGTGGTGATCAAGAGCATGAGGCGCTAGGAGCAAATTCAGAGGGTGAAAGGATATCAGATAGGTCAAGCGGTAATGATAGCGCTAAATCAGATGTGACACTTGATGATGTGGCAGATTGTGAGATTCCATGGGAGGATATTGCCTTGGGTGAGCGTATCGGACTTGGTATGACCTGCATTATGTTTTACCAAGCTTGAAGCTTTTGTGGTGTAGGTGATTTCAACTCTGTTATCTGGCACTTCTCATAATTTCTATGTTCTAGGATCCTATGGAGAGGTCTATCGTGGAGAGTGGCATGGAACTGTAAGTTCATTATCCTTGTGCCAGTTGGGGGTTTCATTTAATTTATTTGGGGTTGGTTCAAAAGAAATATTACGTGGTATTTGTTTCCTTCGCTCATAAAAGGCAGAGCTTTCTTTTTTATCTAGCTGAATAACTAGATAGATTGCAACTTAAACTAACAGATCCAAATTGCGGGTCAAATATTCAAGAACTTAATAATGAGAAGATTCCTTGATCTTTTTGCAACTCTCTTGTGGATCAAATTTCCGTTACATACTAGACATTGTTTACACTTGAGCATCTACTTAAAATTCTGTATTTCAAATTTGATATGATGATGTCTCTGCTTTTTCGACTGCTGAGTTATTTGCTGAACCTGTCTGGTTGTGGGTCAATGCATTTGTAGCATACATGTAATCTTGTACAATAGCTTCTGTTAATTCATTCATTCATTACTGCTATCAAATTTAAATGAAAACAACTAGACTGCACTTAAGTGCTACAAACAGATTAAGCCTTCTTATTTTCAGGAAGTTGCTGTGAAGAAGTTTCTGGATCAAGATATAACCGGTGACTCCCTCGAAGAATTTAGAAGTGAGGTATTACCCTTGTCTAACATAGGCCAATATCAGTGCTCTTAAATATTAGAACGCTTGAAACTATCATCATGCCCCTAAAAATCTCACTCTTGAATAAGTTTTAAAAGCAGATGGCAAGATCGTGGAGGGAATAATTTTCAGTCAAATGCAAAATTAGAACTCTAGCTGCGAGCCTGTGACAGATGCTCTAGTTTTCAGTCAAATGCACATATTGAGAGAAGCATTCACAAATTCAAAGGAAAATGTAAAAACACAAACTAAGTATGATATTGCATGATCAATAGTTCCTTTTTAGTTCTTATCAAGTTTTTAGTCGAGGCCCCAGTGTCTTGTTGCTCAGCTATATATATCAGAGATCTCGAGTCTGAGTTCGTAATCTTACCTTTTCTAATAATTAACTTGGATTCCATTGTGCTCGCCAAAAGAGGCAATGTTGCTTTTAGCATACTCCTAACTGACCAGAGGATTCTTCTATCTGTTAAGCAGTTCAAGGGAAAAGTACGTACCAGATACTGTATCTGAACTGTATTCCAACATTACTTGGAACAAATATATAGCAATACACAACCTGATATTTAGTATTCATTTCTGTTTTGGTTGGTTTCATCAAAATTTCAAGTTACCAGAAAACTGAAAAACATTTGTCACCTTTTTTCCTAACTCATACCTGATAATACATAGGTATTTAGTGAAATCAAGGCATATAGACCTGTTGATTTGTAGTTATGCTTTTCCTGATCACGTTAATAATCTCCTACGGGCTTTTCTTGCTGTAAGTCGCAGTAATGGATTATCAAATATATATACATAGCATGATGTGTGGTCATCATTAACAGTTCTGCCGTATTATTATTAAAGCTGGTGAACAATTTTGTTCTTGAGGTAATTTGGGTTTAAACTATCTTCTGGATAAGAGATAATTCGGCAAGGAATTACCACTTTGTATCATATATCCCTGGACCCTGCACATAGCGTGAGCTTAGTGCACCGGGCTGCCCTTTTTTTTAACTTCAAAGAAAAATAGTTATTTATTTAATAGTTCTGCTGCATTATTAACAAGCCGATGAAAGTTTTGATGAGATTTTCTTTCTGAAGGGTGTCGCCGAAGGTATTGTGTGCATCAATCCATTTTAATCACTTTCTGAATTCTGACACTAGACCAATCCAGTTTCCCTAGCTGTGATGAATGATGATAGCATCACAGTGCTTCATCTTCTGATGTGTTGCTTACCTTAACTTCTGGATTGCAATTTGATTGTACACTCTAAATTCATCTTGTGGCTTGCAAGGTGCGGATCATGAAAAGGCTCAGGCATCCTAATGTTGTTTTATTCATGGGGGCTGTCACTCGTTCTCCACATCTTTCAATTGTTACTGAGTTTCTTCATAGGTATGTTAAATATTTCGGGAAATTTAGAGATAATTGAAATATACCTCACTTTTATGGTGGTTTTGGTCGTCAGTTTATGTGAAGTGGTGGTTTATATGTTAACCTGGAAACCTGAAATAGAACCATCAGTCAGCTGGAATTTGGACTGTGTTAATGATAACTTGAATTCAAAATATCTTTTTTGGTCTCCAGAGGTAGTTTATACAGATTAATCCATCGACCCAACAATCAGTTAGATGAGCGCAGAAGGTTGAGGATGGCTCTTGATGCTGTATGCTCCACTTTTTTCATTTTTAAGCCTCTCCACATGTTAAGCCATCTATGTTAGTTTGTGACTTTCTGATCTGTGTGATTTAAACTAACAGGCTCGAGGGATGAACTATCTACACAACTGCACACCTATGATAGTCCATCGAGATTTGAAGTCTCCAAATCTCCTAGTAGATAAGAACTGGGTTGTGAAGGTGGAATTCCTTTTTAACTCTTCAAACTAGGGAATGTTGCTGCTTGCTTTTCACTAAGAATCCATGTGATACGTTTTGTTTTTTCTGACTCTAGGTATGTGATTTTGGACTGTCAAGAATGAAGCACAGCACATTTCTTTCATCCAGGTCGACTGCTGGGACGGTAAGCAGCTCCTTGTTGCATTCTAAAGCTGCTGGTCTTGACAATATAACTTAATTTTTTCCCGATGATTGATATTTCTCTTATATATTGTGTTTTTTGTTCCACACCGTGCCTGGGTATTTCCTTGGATAGCCTTTCTTGATGTAAATTGTAATGCTTCTGTTCTGTATAGTGTATACTGGCTAATAATTGCACATCATTTTATATCAGCCCTTTAGAAGATAAGGTTAACACTGTTGGTCCTTATACTATCTGGCCTTTAAAGATGTTTTTATTGCCATGTTTCTCCTGAAAATATGTTGTTGCCATGATCCATGGTTCGGAAAATAAAATTCATGAGAGGTTTACCTTTTCAGGGAAGAGTATCTAGGCTCCCAATTCTATATTTTGGTTTTTCATTCTATATCAAAAGTAAAAACACTTGATTTCAGAGTTGTGAAAAAATATTTGCCTTGTTGTTTGTGCACATGGTTGCATTCCCCTAAAACATTACAAAGCCAGCTTCTATTTGACATTACTTTCTGCTGTTTTATTGACCTTAGGTTGGCTATGATGGTAAGCAACCTCCACTTCCAACCAAGAGGTTGTGAGTTCGAGTCTCCCCAAGAGCAAGGTGGGAAGTTCTTGGAGGGAAGGATGCCGAGGGTCTATTTGGAAACAGCCTCTCTACCCTGGGGTAGGGGTAAGGTCTGCGTACAACTTACCCTCCCCAAACCCCACTAAGTGGGATTATACTGAGTTGTTGTTGTTGTAGATTAAATATTAAAGCTTCTCATTATTTTTTTTAATATTTCAAGGTAATTAGCTACTTTATCGGAATATACTTGCTCATGATGGTGATTGGTAAACATGTCAATTTTGATACAAAAAAAAGCTGTACTATTTGATATTTTCGTGGAAGACACTGTGTAGTTAAGCTTTTTGCAGCACACGTTTGCAATATTGAGGATAGAAATTTAACAATAGAGGTAGTACACCAATTTTCTTTAGACGTGCGGAGGTATAGCATGTGATATTTTTTCTTTATGAGTTAACATGCATCGAAGTATAAAAATTTGGTTATTTAGTGCAGATTAGCCACTGTTATGCTTGCTTAGAGATCTTTGAAGTGTTTTTATGTACTTTTGGAATGCGAAACATTTGACTGGTTTCTATGTTTTGCTATATATGTAGTGGTTTTCCACATCAGATCTCATAATTCTTCGTCATTTTGTTTCTCAGGCAGAGTGGATGGCCCCAGAAGTGCTGAGAAATGAACCTTCCAATGAAAAGTATGTCTAAACAAATGGTTTAGAAAAATTCCAGGAAATATAGGGTGACATTTTCGAAAATAAATTCTGTGTATTTCTTCCTGGTATATGATGCTGATGTTGGACTATTAAACTGTGCGCTGCAGATGTGATGTATATAGCTTTGGCGTCATACTATGGGAGCTCTGTACTTTGCAGCAACCATGGGGAGGAATGAACCCGATGCAAGTTGTTGGTGCTGTGGGATTTCAGCACCGACGTCTTGACATACCAGAGGACATGGATCCGGCTGTTGCAGACATTATCAGGAAATGCTGGCAAACGTGAGTATCGATAATGTTTTGGTCCTGTGACGACCAGCTTGTAGATTTTTTCATTTTTTCCGGAATTTCGGTCAGGCATCCTGCTGGTTATAAATTTTTAGTTGATGTTTCTCTGAATATAACATAAAGATACAGATGATTCATATAGCCGACAATGACTAGTTCAGGATAAACACAGATGATTAAACGATGTGCTTTTTTCTACGTGCAGAGATCCAAGGTTACGGCCTTCATTTGCTGAGATTATGGCTGCTTTGAAACCGCTACAAAAGCCTATAAGTTCCCAGGCACCAAGACCACCGGCTGGCAGAGGTCTAATAAAGGGTCAGCCATCGCGAATCGTAGAAGATCCAACTGCAGATCAGGGTTAGTGAAGGAGGAAAGGGGAGTATATCTTGTTAGACAGAAAGGCAAGTGTAAATTTGTGCACAAGAAACTAAAGGAAGGCATCAAAAGATCCTGACAAACACAACTTCATATTGAGCCAATGGTGATTCTTTTGTTTCATCTTTTTAGTATTTTTGGCAGTGTTCTCCAGTCCTGAAAATTGTCTATCTGCCCTTTGTATATTCATCTTGAAATTCTCTTTTGTAATTAAAAAGGAAAGTTTTGCTTAACAGAAGCTCAAACTCTCCTCTTCAATAAGCGTTGACTAACCCAAACGCAAAGAATGCACTCTCTCCGTCCCAAACTTATATGGCGGTGTTCGGATTCTGAGAGTCCCACGATTTTGTCATATACTTTTTAAATATTTGCACTGTTAATTATTGTGACTTATAATATCTTTTACGTAGTTTCAAATATGTAAATTTTATTTTAATTTTTTTAAAGATTCAAAAGCCGGATTCACGATCAAAATTAAGAAATTTAATTCTCAAAATTCGAATCGTGCCCCAGAATTGGGGGCATAGAAGTAATAAACAATGAGGGTAATATGCATGTTCTATTTTCTAAAGGACAGTAGTATGGCATTGAAATCAGTAGTTCCTACGAATATATACTCCCTCTGATCTAGCTTATTTGAACCTATTTTCTGTTTGGTCCGTTAAAAAAAGAATGACTTTTTTCAAAATTTGGTAACAATTTAGCTTAAACTTACAATTCTACCGTTAATGAGAAACTTTTATAATTACACAAATACTCTGGGGTCCTCTTTTTGACTTGTTTAGGACCATAAATTTCCAAAGTTCATTTTTTTAAAATTCCGTGCTCAGTCAAACAGATTTACATAAATTGGAATGGAGGGAATAGTACCATCTTACATGCTCACGGGGCCAAGCTGCTTGTCTTAAAGAGTGGTCAATTGATCAGCCTTCATCCAAAAATTACACTAGGTATATCGGTAAAATATTTGATTTTAGAAGTATATAAAATATACCGAACACCCTTTTTCTGGAATTTCTTTTTACTTCTCTCAAGTTTGAACAACCTGGCTTCGCCCGCATGCTCATGATATGTTTAAATAAGTGAAGCAGTGTAAAACAAAAGGAAGGAATCGAAATTTAGACTAGTAGGCTAGTAGCTATGTAAACAAGGAAGGAATCAAAAATAATGAACGAGAAAATTAAACGAGAAAAGATTTGGGTAGTAAGACAGAAGACAAGTCAAAAGCAGCAAAAATTCAACAACAAATCCTAACCACAAACAAAAGGCAGTAGATTATGAGGACAATACTAGTGGTGACGTAGTACAGACCGAAGAAACAAAGACAACCAATTGTCGTTGAGACAGTAGTACGTACCATTTGTTGGAAGAGTCATCAATGGGGACAGTTATCGACTCCCATTTCTTGGGACTAACTGCCATTGTTACAGTAACCACCTCCTTCCTTTTTCTTCATTCTTTCTTCCTTTACACCCTTTACAAAAGAAAATCTCTCTAATTAATTCACACTTTATCATCTTTTTGGTGGCAGGTTGGTTACCAGTTTATCTTTTTTATAATTACAGCACTCCTCAAGTTTGATAAAGTCACTGACTTAGCGGGTAAGAACGTTTATCCTCCAAAATTATGTTTGGCGTAATCAATATAATAGTTTGAAATTTGTTTTACTTAAAGAATATCTGCTTTGTGCCTCTTTTGGAGCTTTTCAAAGTCGAGTAAAATGTTTGTTGGTAGTAGAGACGAGCGAGGATTCGAAGCTTGTGGGTTCAGGGTTCTAGTTCGTTTATGTTACTGAGGTCTAAATTAAAAATGTATACATATTATTGAATTTTTTAGGACAAATACAAGGTTTAGACCTGTTTGACTCAAAAGACATTGGAACCTTTTTTGAACAAATCAGTTAAAGAAAATGAAGGGGTAAATCTTAGTTAAACATAATAAATTCCAGACTAATGAGCTAATTAAAAATAAGTATATGGGATGAAATAGAAGTAATCAATCTTATTGAAACTCTTCATTGTGGCTCCCATTAATAAATGGGGGAGATTGTTTTACATGTTTTTCTGGAGATTGCTTCGTTCTTCTTTTCATTATGATGATTACAGAGGAGAGAACTAAGGGGAGAGAAAGAAGTGAAGAACTGTCCCCCTAACCGAAGGTTTTTCCCCTACTATATGTAGTCATGGGACCTTTGCTGTTTACTTGGTCCGACGCTCTCTCACACCACGTCTGCCTTGGTCGTCCTCTAGACGCTATTTCTTCTGACTCGATGGGTATCGAAAGTGCCGGATGTGGAATAGACCATGTCGTCTTTCGCTGCCTTGCCGCCTGGATGGGACGTTGGTCAGCTTGACCGCAGCGGTCAGATTTTGACCGATACAGTTAGTCCCTCCGTCTGTCAGGGTCGTCCCCTGTCGGGCTAGGCAGACGGATCATGATTGCTACGAATTCGAGAGAAATGTGACTACTTGTTCCTTGGTTATGCTTCTTAGGTTTCTAGCGAGATGACAGCGCTCTTTCGATATCCTTGGACCGTTGCGGCTGTTTCGGAACCAAAACGTCGTTTGGTATTGAAGTGTTGTTTCGTGGTTGCCGCCATTATAGTACACGTTCCTGGGGAACCAAAACATTTCGTTCCCTATCAGATTCGATTGACGACTCTTGGGTTTCGTGCTTGGGGGATTTATGCCTCCTATAAATAGAAGGAACTCACCATTCGATTGACACACTTCTTTGACCTTTGCTTGAAAGAATTTTGTGAATATACTTTTTTCCGGATACTCCGAATTTTCATTCGCTCCCATTTGACTGAACACGTTCATTCTTCCTTTCCATTGTCTTTTTGCCACACCATCTTTGACAAATGGCTGGTGATTCTTCTCGCACTGATCTCCCTTTCACATTTCCGGCGTCGGAAAATGTTAATCTATCCATCAGAGGAGTAGAAGTGGAGTAAGAAGAGGAGGTTCTGTCGGTAGGCGAGATCTTGCCGCGTCTTGGGAGAGAATGGACCGACTTCTGCAGTCGTGCCGGGGTGGAGCCGGAACCTGTCCCCTCGGTTATAAAAGAAGAAGACATTGAAGAGTTGAAAGCTAGGTGGGGAATCCCTAGCTACGTTGACATGCGGCCGGCGATAGGGAACGACATAGTCCATTTTGACCGCCTCGGGAATTGCGTGTTCTACCCCTACCCCTTTCTTATTGGATACACACTTCCTCTCCCTCTCCTGGTGGTAGATTTCTGCCATTTTTACGAGGTATACCCCTCCCAACTTTCGTAGTACCTGTACAAGCTGTTCCTTATTGTCACGACCCATTTTCTGAACAAGCCGGGACCTAAACATGACCGAGCGAACCATCTCTACTTATCAAATCTATTATAACTCCAAACTTTATATGCAACAAGGCAATACTCTAACCAAATACTTTTGATTAATTTAAATATTTAAATAAGTCAACTCCAAAACTTTATTCGTAGTAACTACTGAATTACTGCTAAGTTATTAAAAAAAATATCTGAATCTTGGCCCAACAACTATGTCTATGAAGCCTCTACTGATAAACTGACGCACTGCTCAGGACATGAGATTTCCTGGCCAGTTCTCTAAGTAACAAAGAAATAACTAAATAAAGATGACTCTACGGAATACTCCACGAACAGAAGCGGAGCTCACTAATAGCACTGGAAGAGAAGGAAGTCCTAACTCGTAGCCTGCTCGCCTGCAAATCCGGTTCCTACGTTGTACCACACACCAACGTAGGTTCCCAAAAGAGAACGTCAGTACCATCCATTGTACTCAGTGAGTCTCAACAACAAGCGCGAAACTTTAATAACATATACATTATGAGCAAATGTTCTAAATGCATGTAAAACATAAAGCTTAAAAGAATAATTCTAAATAATTGTATAATAGCAGTTTATGAATATTCTAAAAGAAATTCTTTTTTTTTTTTCTAAAAAAAAAATATTTCACTTTATACTTTGGGAGTTCCAACTATCCTGACTTAATTCTGTCTTAGTCACCGTGTGATCGGCACGAGTTCGATACCAACTTGATCGAATAGGCCCAATCCACGAGGTGCCACTCGCTTCATGGTTCTCAGCGCTCATGTCTCATACCTTAGCATGGCTGTGTAAATTCTCAGCAACGAGACCCTCGGCTCGTGTGCTCCCTACTTTGGCACAAGTAGTTTCAGGAAGTCAAAGCCTTGGTCAGGACCCTAGGCCTGGACGATGACCCCTTCTCAGAATAAAGGATACTCCCAAAAAATCTTTTCTTACTAAAACTTCTTTTTGTGACTTTTCAAGTCTAAATCTTTTATACATACTCATACTGGTATTTATAAAGGTTCTTGATCCTTCATGAATTTTCAACATGAAAATGGCATATAAGAATAACATAGAAATCTGAAATTTTATACACATATATCCAAATAATCATCTAAACTTTATCTAGAAAATAATTCTAAGCTAATACGTACTTACTATTCCAATTAAGTATATATTAACTCTTTTATGCAATTCATCAAACACCTTGTGCGTGTGCTTTTGTGAGTTAAACCACTTTAGTAAAAGGTTATATCAACTCACCTCAATACTCCTTGAGCCAATACGTAGACCCCATTCCACTTTATACCCGTCAAACAATTGATTGTACAACAACTAGTGCATTTTAATTAATTTCAAAGTTTCACACCTAAACATGGGATTTACTGTTAATACAGAGAAAGAAGGGAATTAACTATTCAATTCTTACTTATTACTATTGTAGGATAATTGAGATAGGGAATTTTATATACTTGAGTTCAAGAATAAGTGAGTTATGAAGAACCCTAGGATTTTTCGTTGCCTGCGTGCCCTGCTTCGTGAGCGAACAGAACTACTGTTCTGTTTTTTTTTCGTGGCTTTGGCTCTCTGCTTTCACGTTGGCAGCCTTTTGCTTAAGGCTTGAAGAGCCTTTGTTTTTCAAATGCCCATTTTATGGGCTTTAGGCCCTTTTTTCCCTTTTTTATTTTTTATTTTTTTAACTTAACTAGTAATTAATGATAGCCACCTTTAATAATTAATTATATTAAAATTATTAATATTTTCCTAATTGTATATCCAATTATATATATATAAATATATATATTTTTTTTCACTATAGGCAAGAAGAAAATAATAATAATAATAATAGTAATAATAATAATAATAATAATAATAATTTAATTCTATAATTAGCGTGTCTCGAAACTTTTTTTATAAATTTGAGGAGTGTTACAATCTTCCCTCCTTAAAAACATTCGTCCTCGAATGTTGCTAGAGCCTTATTCTTAAGCTAACAATCATCCCTTAAGTCCTTGAACTTCTTAAGCTTTCTTAGCACTACTTATTCTTCCAGGGGACTCAAAATTTTGGCTAACTCCCTAAATTTCAAAAATTTCGGCAAAGTTTCCCTTGTAAATTGGACTATCCAAAAAAAATCCCTGGCACAAATACCACAACTACATCAACTACAACCAAATATACCATAACAGGCCATTCATAGGCACCATACACAACTCATAAATTAATTACTTACACTCCGGCAAAGAGGTACCACAATAACTAACAAGAATCTAAAGCACAACACTTTAGCAAAAGTAAATCACTTTAATGAATTAAATATACTTTGGCATAAACTGAATCACTACAACAACTAAATATAATCTAGGAAGAACATAAACACTTGCTAACTTGTATTTAATAAATGAAATATAAATGTCAAGTCAAACCTAGGTTCACATACCTTGTTACTCAAATAAATAAGGATACTTCTTCCTCATATCTTCCTCGACCTCCCACGTAGCTTCTTTTGAATCATGATTACTCCACAAAACTTTTACCGATGTTATATCTTTTATTCTTAACTTTCTTACTTGCCTATCAAGAATTTCTATAGGTACCTCTTCATAAGTCAACCCTTCTTTAATTTCTATGGTATCGGCAGGTATTATATGCGACTCATCATTAATGTATTTTCTAAGCATAGACACATGAAAGACAGGAGCGCTAGCTTATAAGCCACGTTTCCTTTCTTTTCTAGAATTTCATAAGGTTCGATAAATCTAGGGCTAAGTTTCCGTTTCTTACCAAACCTCATAACTCCTTTCATTGGTGAAACTTTCAAAAACACCTTGTCACCAACCATGAACTCTAACTCACGATGCCTCTTGTCAGAATAAGACTTTTGACGACTCTGAGCCGCTTTAAGTCTTTCTTTGATTAGCTGAACTTTCTCCAAGGCCTCACAAACAAACTCTGGACCAATCAACGACACCTCTGCCGGTTCAAACCAACCCACTGGATACCTACATCTCCGCCTATACAACGCTTCATAAGGAGCCATACCAATGCTGGCCTGATAGCTGTTATTATAAGCAAATTCTATAAGTGGCAAGTGATCATCCCAATTACCTCCAAAATCTATAACACACGCACGTAGCATATCTTCGAGAGTCTGAATGGTCCTTTCTTCCTGGCCATCGGTCTGTGGATGAAAAGCGGTGCTTAAATTGACCTTGGTACCTAATATTTTCTGAAATGCCTGCCAAAAATGCGGTGAGAACTGAGGGCCTCCGTCAGATATGATTGAAACTGGAGTACGATGCAATCGGACTATTTCTTTGATGTACAACTGCGCATACCGCTCTGCGGAATCTGTCGTCTTTACTGGTAGGAAATGCGCGGACTTTGTCGGTCGGTTTACAATAACACAAATTGAATCATGTTTACGGTAGGTGCGAGGTAGACCTACTACAAAATCCATATTAATCATCTCCCACTTCCACTGTGGTATCTCTATATCTTGAGCTAGGCCACCAGGCCTCTGATGCTCGGCTTTGACTTGCTGGCAATTCAAACATTTAGCCAAATGATCTGGTACTTGTTTCTTTATGCCTTTCCACCAATACAACTCTTTCAAATCTAGATACATTTTGGTAGCACCTGGGTGGATAGAGTACCTCGAACTGTGAGCTTCCTCCATTATGGCCTTCTTAAGACCACCTATATCAGGCACACTTAACCGATCATTCAACTTCAAAAGTCCGTCACTTCCTAGAGTGAAAGCAATGATTTCTTTGCTTCTGACTCCTTCTTTTAATTTCATTAAGTACGGATCTTCGTCTTGCTTAGCCTTAACATGCGCAACAAGGGAGGATTGCGCTAAAGCATAAGCAGTCATATCTCCTTCTTCGGTCTCATCCAATCTAATTCCATCATTTGCTAGTTTTTGAATTTCTCGACCCAAATATCACCTTTGTACTGCAAGATGGGCCAAGACACCCATTGACTTCCTACTAAATGCATCTGCTACTACATTAGTTTTGCCCGGGTGATAAAGGATATTGATGTCATAATCTTTCAATAGCTCGAGCCACCTTCTCTGTCTCAAATTTAGTTCTTTTTGCTTGAAAATGTACTGGAGGCTTTTGTGATCTGTAAACACTTCAGAATGCTCGCCATAAAGGTAGTGTCGCCATATTTTTAATGCAAACACCAATGCTACAATCTCCAAGTCGTGTATGGGGTAGTTCTTTTCATGATTCTTTAACTGCCTGGAAGCATAAGCAATAACTTTTCCATTTTGCATAAGAACACAACCAAGGCCCGCTCTGGAGGCATCACAATACACTGTGAACCCACCCAAACCTGTCGGCAAGGTTAACACAGGTGCAGTGGTCAACCTCTTCTTTAACTCTTGAAAACTCTGCTCACAAGCGTCTGACCATTGGAACTTAACTGCTTTCTGAGTCAACTTAGTTAATGGAGCTGCAAGTGAGGAAAACCCCTCTACAAACCTTCTACGGTAGCCAGCTAACCCCAAGAAACTCCTGATTTCGGTCGGCGTTGTCGGCCTAGGCCAGTTCTTGACTGCTTCTGTCTTCTGAGGATCTACTTTTATTCCTTCACTAGATACCACGTGGCCTAAGAATGCCACTGATTGCAACCAGAACTCACATTTTGAAAACTTGGCATAAAGCTCATTCTCCTTCAAGGTCTGCAAGGCTATTCTGAGGTGTTCTGCATGATCTTCCTTGCTCTTAGAGCACACCAAAATATCGTCTATAAACACATAAAGGTATCCAGGAATGGCTTGAAAACTCTGTTCATGAGGTCCATGAATGCAGCTGGAGCATTTGTCAACCCGAAGGACATCACTAGAAATTCATAGTGCCCGTAGCGAGTTCTAAAGGCTGTTTTAGATATATCCTCTTTTCTGATTCTCAACTGATGGTACCCCGACCTCAAGTCTATTTTTGAAAAGTACTTTGCACCCTGAAGTTGATCAAATAAATCATCAATTCTTGGCAGTGGGTACTTGTTCTTAATGGTAACTTTATTCAACTGCTGATAGTCGACACACATTCTGAGAGATCCATCTTTCTTCTTGACAAACAGGACCGGGGCACCCCACGGTGAAACACTCGGTCTGATGAAGCCCTTGTCAAGAAGGTCTTTCAACTGTTCTCTCAACTCATTAAGTTCTGCTGGAGCCATCCTATAAGGAGGTATAGATATGGGCTGAGTGCCTGGCATGAGATCAATGCCGAAGTCTATGATTCTTTCGGGAGGAAGTCCGGGAAAGTCATCTGGAAAACTTCTGGAAATTCTCTAACAACTGGCACTGACTGAAGAGCTGGTGGTTCTGATTCTGGATTAATAATGTGAGCCGAATAGGCGAGACACCCCTTACCGATCATTCGTTGTGCCTTAAGGTAAGAAATAAACTTACCTACAAGCGATGGTGAACTACCCTTCCACTCTAAAACTTCTTCATTTGGAAATTGGAACCTGACTATCTTGGCATGACAATCTAACATGGCATAGCAGGAAGACAACCAATCCATACCCATGATCACATCAAAATCCACCATTTCTAACTCTATGAGATCGGCTTTAGTGTTGCGACCTTGGATTGAAACTATACAAACTCTATAGACTCTGGTGAATTTCACTGACTCGCCAATTGGAGTAGATACTAGGAATGGCTCACTAAGTTGTTCAGGTTCTAGTCCGAGGTTAATTGCAATGTATGGAGTCACATATGACTCCTTATGGTAGTTACTGTTAGATGTTATTGCATGCCTTTCAATTTATGGTTTTATGGGTAGCTAACTGTTTATGCGATTTCTGCAGGAGTCACTAATGCTATTTTGTTTTTCCTTTTCTTTCTCCTCCTCTTTCTCTTCCCTTTCTCCTAAGCCGAGGGTCGATTGGAAACAGCCTCTCTGCCATTTCGGGTAGGGGTAAGGCCTGTGTACGTATTACCCTCCCTAGACTCCACTTTGTGGGAATACACTGGGTAGTTGTTGTTGTTGTTGTTGGAGTCACATATGAAAACGTTGAACCTGGATCCATAAGCATTATGTGAGCAGACTAAAAGTATACCAATAATAACTTCTGCAAATGCCTATGCACTCTGACGATCAAGTGTAGCAAACAAACGGGGTTGCCCCCCCCCCGGAGTAACTCAGTCTGCACCTCTGCCTACTCCATGCCCGGTCTGATTATGAGAACCACGAGCCTGAGGTGGTGCAACTGCAGTAGCTGAGGAACTAGAAGGGCGAGTTGATCCACCACTGAAATTACGTCGCAACTTTGGGCAGTTGGCCTTTATATGACCAATGTCTCCACAACGGTAGTAACCATGAAACCCGAGCTTGCGCTGACCCGAATGTTGCCGCTTACATGTTCCACAAAGACCTTGTTGGTGTGAATGTTGCTCAGCATGACCCTGGCTATGTGAGGATGATGTACTAAAATTCTGATTCTGGCGAGACTGATTTCCATTACTCTGAGTATGTCTGAAGGAAGACCCACCACCTGACTGATGACCGGATTGAGCTGGTGCTAATGACTCCTTATTAGAGGAATCCCTTCCACCTCCACTGGATGTACCATTAAACCTGCCCGTTGTCCGGGCTTTCTTGTTATGCTCTTTTTCTTCTCTGCTTTGTTGTCTGTCTTTTTCTAAGTGCTTGGCAAATCCCACAACAGAGGAGAAGGCTGTCATCCCTACTGCTACAGCTGATGTCGTATCCTTAATGTGGTAAGCTAAACCGCCAACAAACCTGCGAATCTTTGCTCTTTCTATCTTAACCATGTGAGGAGCATGCTTAGCCAACCTTATGAATTCCATGTAGTACTCTTGCACACTTTTATTCCCTTGCTTGAGCTGTTCGAACTCTATAGCCTTAGCTTCCCTATCCTCTTCTGGGATAAAGTTAGCCATGAAGGCCTCTTCAAATTCTTCCCAAGTAGGCGGACCCTCATCTTCACCTCTTTCATTTTCCCACATCTCAAACCAAGCACCGGCCACATCTCTAAGCTGGTAAGCAGCCAACTCCACAGCTTTATCATCAAATGCTTTCATCACTCAGAGGGCTTTCTTGACACCTTCTAGCCACAACATCAGATCTTCATCAACTATAGAACCATGGAACACTGAAGGACTCAACTTTAAAAATTCATTTACTTTTGAGGACTCAAAATTGTTCTGTCTATTTGATTGAGGTGGAATCTCATCTCTTCTCTCGTTCTGATTGGCCATAAAGGCTTTAAACATCTCCATAGCACTGTTGACTACATTAAACATCTGACCCACCTCTGGGGATATAGTTGTCTGAGCCGGAGCTGCTGTTGGGGGCGGTACTGGATCCTGAGGTACTGGATCATCATGCTCCACCCCTTCTTCTTGTTCAACCCGGGTTACTTGGACTCCTTTTGTGGATTTTCCCCTCCTTTTCTGAGTTGAAGCCTTCTTAGTTCTACCTTGAGCCACAATAGTAGCGATAATTTCTTGAGCAGCATCCTGAGCATCGGTGTCAGAGTTGCGAGTACGAGCCATTTCTGCGAGTTTTGGAGAAAAGAATACATTAGATAATTTCTTAGAGGTAGACTCTACTGCACGATCTAAAGTATTGAAAAAAATGTGACTTTTCCTAAATGCTTGTAGCCTCCTGTTTATAAGTATGGTGCGCATCATACACATAAACAAGACTCTACTAACACGGCTTCATAGACCTCTAGTACTCCATAAACCTGAGGCTCTGATACCAAATTTGTCACGACCCATTTTCTGAACAAGCCGGGACCGACACTCGAGCACTAAACATGACCGAGCGAACCATCTCTGTTTATCAAATCTATTATAACTCCAAACTTTATATGCAGCAAGGTAATACTCTAACCAAATACTTTTGATTAATTTAAATATTTAAAATACTGAGTTACTGCTAAGTTATTAAAAAAACATCTGAATCTTGACCCAACAACTATGTCTATGAAGCCTCTACTGAGAAACTGACGAACTGCTCAGGACATGAGATTTCCTGGCCAGTTCTCTAAGTAACAAAGAAATAACTAAATAAAGATGACTCTAAGGAATACTTCACAAACAGAAGCGGAGCTCACCAATAGCACTGGAAGAGAAGGAAGTTTTAACTCGTAGCCCGCTCGCCTGCAAATCCGGTTCCTACGTTGTACCGCAGACCAACGTAGGTTCCCAAAAGAGAACGTCAATACCGTCCATTGTACTCAGTGAGTCTCAACAACAGGGGCGAAACTTTAATAACATATACATTATGAGCAAATGTTCTAAATGCATGTAAAACATAAAGCTTAAAAGAATAATTCTAAATAATTGCATAATAGCAGTTTATGAATATTCTAAAAGAAATTCTTTTTTTTTTACTTAAAAAAAATACTTCACTTTATACTTTGGGAGTTCCAACTATCCTGACTTAATTTTGTCTCAGTCACCGTGTGATTGGCACAGGTTCAATCCCAACTTGATCGAATAGGCCCAATCCACGAGGTGCCACTCGCTTCATGGTTCTCAGCGCTCATGTCTCATACCTTAGCATGACTAAGTAAATTCTCAGCAACGAAACCATCGGCTCGTGTGCTCCGTACTTTGGCACAAGTAGTTTCAGGAAGTCAAAGCCTTGATCAGGACCCTAGGCCTGGACGATGACCCCTTCTCAGAATAAAGTATACTCCCAAAAAAATCTTTTCTTTCTAAAACTTCTTCTTGTGACTTTTCATGTCTAAAGCTTTTATACATACTCATAGTGGTATCCTTAATTGTAAGGCATGGCATAAGAGTGAAATAAACATTCAAAAGTATTTATAAAGGTTCTTGATCCTTCATGAATTTTCAACATGAAAATGGCATATAAAAATAACATAAAAATCTGAAATTTTATGCACATATCTCCAAATAATCATCTAAATTTTAGCTAGAAAATAATTTTAAGCTAATAGGCACTTACTATTCCAATTAAGTATATATTAACTCTTTTATGCAATTCATCAAACACCTTGTGCTCGTGCTTTTGTGAGTTAAACCACTTTAGTAAAGGGTTATATCAACTCACCTCAATACTCCTTGAGCCAATACGTAGACCCCAGTCCAATTTATACCCGTCAAACAATTGATTCTACAACAACTAGTGCATTTTAATTAGTTTCAAAGTTTCACACCTAAACATGGGATTTACTGTTAATACAGAGAAAGAAGGGAATTAAATATTCAATTCTTACTTATTACTGTTGTAGGGTAATTGAGAATAGGGAATTTTATATACCTGAGTTCAAGAATAAGTGAGTTATGAAGAACCCTAGGATTTTTGTTGCCTGCGTGCCTTGCTTCGTGAGCGAACAGAACTATTGTTCTGTTTTTTTTTCGTGGCTTTGGCTCTTTGCTTTCACGTTGGCAGCCTTTTGCTTAAGGCTTGAAGAGTTTTTGTTTTTCAAGTGCCCATTTTATGGGCTTTAGGCCCTTTTTCCCCTTTTTATTTTTATTTTTTAATTTTTTAACTTGACTAATAATTAATGATACCCACCTTTAATAATTAATAATATTAAAATTATTAATATCTCCCTAATTGTATAGCCAATTATTTAAGTGTGTGTGTGTGTGTATATATATATATATAAAATATTTTCACTATAGGCAAGAAGAAAATACTAATAATAATAATAATAATTTAATTCTATAATTAGCGTGTCTCTAAACTTTTTTTATAAATTTGAGGAGTGTTACACTTATGTTGCTCAAGTTTGCGGAACTCGCCGGTCGTGAGATCACTTTGGATCACGTGCTCAATATCTTTGCCCCTCAACTCATTCGCGGCACAATGATTGACATGCGTCCTCAGGGGTCGAAAAATCTGGTGGTGAAAATGGATGACAGGACTAACCGTCGTTTCTACGAGAATTATTTCTATGTGCGGACCGAGCACATTGTGGCGAATCCAACGGGTTCCCTGAGAAATGGAACTTTGCGCGTAAGTTTCTTATGTTTTTAGTCGATGAGATGCCCGACCGCTTTCTGTTACAGTACTAAACCTTGTTATGTCTCTGTAGCTGAGAAATTTCCCCCTCCATCTGTCGAAGGTATCCGGGAGTTGGTGAGTGCCATTTTACCCTATACGGCGGGGTTTCGCACATGATCGGCCTTTTATGAAAAATTTGGACGCAGACCCCTTACAGGTGAGATGTCGTTTTCGTTTGCTATTTCTTTTTACTTAGTTTCTTATGTGCTGTTTGTCGATGCCAGGGAGAGTGAGCAGAGCGAGGGCTCCTCCATTAGCTTTTCGTCAGCCGGCATCGTCTGCTCGCCCTGCTGCAGCAGCTACAGCTCGGTCTTCATCGAGGCCTGCTTCAGTTTAGTCTGCAACTGTGGTTATTCCTGCGGAAGCCACTTCTCAGACTGAGGTCCCGACTCGTGTCGCTCGTCTGACGGGTGAATCTCCCTGTGTTGAGGAAGAGGAAGGGCCGTCCAAGAGGCGGCAAGTGGAATTCGAGACAACCCCTCCAACTGTAATACACCTGGACGACTCTCCCTTGATAGGTTGGATGGGGAATTGACACCACTCCGCTCGTAGAGATGGAGTTGGCCGTTGTATCTGCCTCGTCGACGGAGATTCCTGCCACTGTCGTTGATCAGCAACCTGCCGTGACGGAGGGCCAGATTTCTGAGGCTGCCGTTGTGGTTTCGGACGTACCCTCGTCTTCCGTACTTGGTCATGCTTCCTCCTCAGCCGCTGAAAGAGGAAAGGGCGTCGTAGTCGACGACTATGAATCCGAGTCGGACCTCGATCCTGATGATGTTAGGATGTTTGAGGAGGTTATTACCTACTCGGTGGTTCATGCGGGAGGCCCGACCTGTATTCTCGAAATCTCTACGGATATCAATCTCCTGGGTCACAGAGGATTTGGTACCGCAGTTCGACATTTTGTGCTCCGCTGCCGAGAATGAGGCTCTCCGGAACATTCCTGATATCGATTTGATGAACGAAGTGGCCGCTACGGGTTTGAGAGCATGTTTTTTCTTTTATACTTCTCTCGTTTTTCTTGGTGATATGGCTTTAACCTATCTTCTTGTTTTTCAGACGTACATGGTGGAAGTGGAGAGTATTCGCAGGGCCGACATTCGGGCCAAGATTTTCTTGAAGATGTTGTAGAAGTATCGACGCTATCGCAACAAGTGCCGTGAAATGCACAAGCAGCTGAGGGAGAATCCTGGTGCTCGATCCCTTGGCGAGGAGTTGGAGAAGAGAGATCAGCAGTTGATGGAGGCTGTTCGCAGAAATAGTGTGCTCGAGGAGCAACTTCGTGCGAAGGACGAAGAGCTTGAGTTAGGCAAGGGTGTAGCCGCAGAGTGTGACTATTTGCAGAGGAGACTGAGGTCGATGCAGGCCGAGATGGATCAGAATCTTATTAAGGTCGAGGTGATGAGTGCAGAATGGATGGGAAAGTTGGCCGAGTTGGAGTGAAAGGTTGGCGGGTTGGAGAGTATCGAGAGTGCCTAGCCTGCGGCTTCAGCAAGGGCGGCGGCCTTGGAGAACACTATCCGCGTCCTCCAGTCCAAGCAGGAGTCGGAGAGAGCAACGGCCACGCTAATGGAGGCGAGGCTTAAGGAGCGCATTGGTGAGATCGACCAGGAAGCTTCGACCTTAGGAGATTGGGTAGCCGCTCTGGAGGCTGAAAATGAGCGACTATTGGCTCAAATTGAGTCTTCCTCTGCCGCTATTCCCCGCCGCTTACACAAGCTTTGGGTTCATGCTGAAGCTCAGCGAGATATATACAAGAGTTTGTGGGAGGCGGACAATGTTACTGAGGCCGCATATGAAGGAGCACGGGCAAAGGCGCGAGAGGCTTGTGTCAACCGTGGTTATGACTCTGCGACTCTGGAGGCCGATGAGGGCGCGGATGATGAGGTAGGGCTTCTTGGAGATGATGGCGATGATGGTGGTGGTGATGACGCCGAGTAAAAGAATGTTGACCTTGTCTGTTTTTTTTTTTTTTTATATTCGTTGTCAATTGTCGTTGTTCCTTTTTTTTTTTTAATTGTTGGCTTGGGCCGTGTGTAATCTGCGACCGTTTGCGAGGTGATTTTGTATAAAGAAGAATTTTTCGTTGTTACTTGCCTTGTACTTTTATCCTTGTTTTTGCTTCTCGTGACTTTGGTGCGAGGTAGATTCTCATATGGCGAGTCTCGGTATTTCTTTCCCTTTATATTTTCTGACGGCCCTTGGCCTTAGGAATAGTTCGAATTTTCTTTTTAGCGATGGCTCGTGGCCTTGAGGGCATGATTTCGAACCTTTGTCGGAATATTAACCTGTTGCTATTCGATCGAGGTCGAACCCTTCTCTTTGGCGAAGGCCCTTGGCCTTAAAGGGTGTTATTTCGAACTTGTCGAAATAGTAACCCGTCGTCGTTCGATTGAGGTCAAACTCTTCTTTTTGGCGAAGGCCCTTGGCCTTAAAGGGTGTTATTTCGAACTTGTCGAAATAGTAACCCGTTGTTCGATCGAGGTCGAACTCTTCTTTTTGGCGAAGGCCCTTGGCCTTAAGGGTGTTATTTCGAACTTGTCGAAATAGTAATCCGTTGTCGTTCGATCAAGGTCGAATTCTTCTTTTTGGCGAAGGTCCTTCGGCCTAGAGGGTGTTATTTCGAACTTGTCGAAATAGTAACTCGTCGTTTCGATCGAGGTCGAACTCTTCTTTATGGCGAAGGCCCTTGGCCCTAAAGAGCGTTATTTCGAACTTGTCCAAATAGTAATCCGTCGTCGTTCGATCAAGGTCGAACTCTTCTTTTTGGCGAAGGTCCTTGGGCCTAGAGGGTGTTATTTCGAACTTGTCGAAATAGTAACCCGTCATTTTCGATTGAGGTCGAACTCTTCTTTATGGCGAAGGCCCTTGGATCTAAAGGGCGTTATTTTGAACTTGTCGAAATAGTAACCCGTCGCTGTTTGATCGAGGTCGAACTCTTCTTTATGGCGAAGGCCCCTGGCCTTAAAGGGTGTTATTTCGAACTTATCGAAATAGTAATCCGTCGTTGTTCGATCGAGGTCAAACTCTTCTTTATGGCGAAGGCCCCTGGCCTTAAAGGCTGTTATTTCGAACTTGTCGAAATAATCGTTGTTCGATCGAGGTCGAACTCTTCTTTATGGCGAAAGTCCCTGGCCTTAAAGTGTGTTATTTCGAACTTGTCGAAATAGTAATCCGTCGTTGTTCGATCGAGGTCGAACTCGTCTTTATGGCGAAGGCCCCAGACCTTAAAGGGTGTTACTTCGAACTTATCGAAATAGTAATCCATCGTTGTTTGATTGAGGTTGAACTCTTCTTTATGGCGAAGGCCCTTGACCCTAAAGGGTGTTATTTCGAACTTGTCGAAATAGTAACCCGTCGTTGTTCGATCGAGGTCGAACTCTTCTTTTTGGCGAAGGTCCCTGGCTTTAAAGGGTGTTATTTCGAACTTATCGAAATAGTTATCCGTCGTTGTTCGATCGAGGTCGAACTCTTCTTTATGGCGAAGGCCCCTGGCCTTAAAGGGTGTTATTTCGAACTTGTCGAAATAGTAACCCGTCGTTGTTCGATCGAGGTCGAACTCTTCTTTTTTGCGAACCTTGGCCCTAAAGGGTGTTATTTTGAACTTGTCGAAATAGTAACCTGTCGTTGTTCGATCGAAGTCGAACTCTTCTTTATGGTGAAAGCCCTTGGCCTTAAAGGGTGTTATTTTGAACTTGTCGAAATAGTAATCCGTCGTTGTTCGATCGAGGTCGAACTCTTCTTTTTGGCGAAGGTCCTTGGCCCTAAAGGGTGTTATTTCAAACTTGTCGAAATAGTAACTCGTCGTTGTTCGATCGAGGCCGAACTCTTCTTTATGGCGAAGGCCCTTGGCCCTAAAGAGTGTTATTTCGAACTTATCGAAATAGTAATTCGTCGTTGTTCGATCGAGGCCGAACTCTTCTTTATATCGAAGGCCCCTGGACTTAAAGGGTGTTATTTCGAACTTGTCGAAATAGTAACCCGTCGTTGTTCGTTCGAGGTCGAACTCTTCTTTATGGCGAAGGCCCTTGACCCTAAAGGGTGTTATTTCGAACTTGTCGAAATAGTAACCCGTCGTTGTTTGATCGAGGTCGAACTCTTCTTTATGGCGAAGGCATCTGGCCTTATAGGGTGTTATTTTGAACTTATCGAAATAGTAATCCATCGTCGTTTGATCGAGGTCGAACTTTTCTTTTGGCGAAGGTCCTTGGCCCTAAAGGGTGTTATTTCGAACTTGTCAAAATAGTAACCCGTTGTTGTTCGACGAGGTCGAACTCTTCTTTATGGCGAAGGCCCCTGGCCTTAAAGGGTGTTATTTCGAACTTGTCGAAATAGTAACCTGTCGTCGTTCGATCGAGGTCGAACTCTTCTTTATGGCGAAGGCCCCTGGCCTTAAAGGGTGTTATTTCGAACTTATCGAAATAGTAACCCGTCGTCAGTCCCAGTTTTTGGAGAATCAGGCATCCTCTGGAGGAGTCCCAGTTTGCTTGATATTGTTTGCATTGGAGTGTGTAATGTCGGAGAGTATGAAACGTTGCGGTTTCGCTTATGTTCATTTCGTGCACACATTTGAGTTCCGGCCTGAAGATGCCATCGGCGGGCGATATTTCGGTTGTCTTGTAGTGGTTTCTCATTCTTTGACTGAGATCTTTCTTTGCTCACTTGCCCGCGCGGCATTTGGTGTTCCCGCTTGAGCAAAGAGCAGAAGGTGAGTTAAAATGATACTTTCCTTACCCCCATCCGATGGATCGGTGAATGAGAGTAGGTTTGTAACGTTGCTCGTTTAGTTTGGCATTTCGACGGTTGATGGGGCGATGATTTCTAAATTCGGTGACTGTATTCAGCTCTCTTTCCCTTTCTATGCTGCGCCTTTGCCCTGCGTAGGTTGGGTTTCGCCTTAGCGCTCTTTTTGGAGGGTAATCGTGTTTCTTGTCTTTGATCTAGAAGATACTAGGAAATTTCACTTAGAAATCCCCACAGACGGCGCCAAATTATTTGACTCAAAAGATATTGGAACCTTTTTTGAACAAATCAATTAAAGAAAAGGAATAGGTAAATCATAGTTAAACATAATAAATTCCAGACCAATGAGCTAATTAAAAATAAGTGTATGAGATGAAATAGAGGTAATCAATCTTATTGAAACTCTTCATTGTGGCTCCCATTAATCAATAGGGTGATTGTTTTACATGTTTTTCTGGAGATTGCTTTGTTCTTCTTTTCATTATGATGATTACAGAGGAGAGAACTAAGGGGAGAGGAAGAAGTGAAGAACTGTCCCCCTAACCGAAGGTTTTTCCCCTACTATATATAGTCATGGGACCTTTGCCATTTACTTGGTCCGACGCTCTCTCACACCACGTCTGCCTTGGTCGTCCTCTAGATGCTATTTCTTCTGACTCGACGGGCAGCGAGAGTGCCGGATGTGGAATAGACCATGTCGTCTTTCGCTGGGTTTGGCCGAACCGGCAAGTCCTACGCTAGCTCCGCCCCTGGTTGGTAGCAAGATCAGCATGCCTTATTCTTTGAAGTTTGCATTCAAGAATAAATTATCCATTTTTGGGGTGCAACAAGACTTTGTATTCTCAAATAATATCATAGGGATTTGCATTTATTGTGGAGTAAGACCCAAGCACATGGCACACATTGTCTGCTTCGGGCCTAGGCCCGTGCGGATTTGTCTTTCGAGCTATACCACCTCGAGCCCTAGTAGCGAACGTACCATGTGAACTTGTGTCATTACTTATAAAGCTCTTCACTTTCTCAGCATCTCTCCTATGTTTTGTTCGGTGTCACAGTTATCAAAGGGATTTGCGTTTATTTTTGAAGTTCACCATGTACTGCTAAAAGAAGCTCAATTATTAACCATGATTTATCACTTTTTGTTAATGATGTCTGTCATTTTCTCATTATTTTCACACAGGAGGTTCAAATTTCATTGTGCTTGCAGCTTTAACTTTGATACTAAAGGGTTCATGGAATTTTCGACAGGTAAGTTGGTTTTTTCAGTTTCTGATTTAATATTGCAGTTGGTCTAATTTGGTTTAACTTGTTTTTATTGACATCTCTCTCCCAGCCCACACAAGAGAATAGAAAGAAGAGCAGCTTTCCTTCCTCTTTGTCCCATATACCTTTAGTCAGTCCAAATGGGAATCACTTCCATGCTTTGAAATGGAACTGCATTATTGCTTCACTTTTTGAGAATTTCTTGCTCTAATGTAGTCAATCTTACGAGCTTTCTAAGTTATTTTTGCACATATTGGCCGCATTTTGTGCATATTTGGATCAAGAATGAGCTTAAATACATAATTAAGCATGCCCCAATGTTGTTGCGTATATATTTTTTTAAACTTTATTTTGCTTATCTTTCAGGTGGTTTTGTCTGTGTTTGTCGTGATATGGGGTCTTCGACTCGGGCTATTTCTATTAATGAGGTAAGACCGCCATTTTATTGTGTGTCATGTGTTATTGTTTTCAAGAAAGCAGTTAATTGCTCTTTTCACATTAGAGCCTAATTCTGTCTTCTCATAATTCCAGATTCACAAAATCCTCTTACATTGTTTCCATGCTCTAGTTGTATGTGTAGCATCCTATTTTTGTAACTCAATGTTACACTGTATGGATAATACTCAAATACCACTCTGATGAATACTCTTAACGGTACCACCTCCACATTTAAGTTTCTTTCGAAATGTTTCCTCTGCTTCTTTACACCACGAGTAGTCGAGCACTCTCTATCCTTTCCCTCTCAACTTCGTATACTATTGTCGACTTTCACTTGCACTTCTAGGCATCTTTCCACACTAGTGAATTTTAATCAGGATATTACAGTGGAGATATCATTTTTCTTTGAAAAAAAGATAATGCACACATCTTAAAGTCACATTGGAGGTGTGTTGAATGCAATAGCTCAATCTTGCACAAGTGATATGATATTTCAGTTTGCTTGATTACAAAATTATTGTGTTCTGTAGAAAAACCAGAGAGGAATGTTCGTGACAGATACTAATTGCCATTTTTGTTCTAATCAGGATATTACAATGGGGCGAGGATAGACGTTTTGATGATAAGCGTGATAATCTGGGTAAATTGGCAGTATTTTGGATATTTCAGGTTCTGTGTCCTTTTCAAAACCATCTTACCAAATTATCATGCATATCCTGGTTTTATGCTTACAGCAAGATAGGATTTTTCTCACGTAATGTGAATCACAACTTCATTTCCATTACAGGCAATTTGGGTATGGACTGTGAGTTTACCGCTAACAGTTGTTAATGCGAGTGATCACCAGCCAGCTCTTCAAGGTGTAGACATTGTTGGTTGGATTATGTGGTCTATTGGATTTTCAGTGGAGATTACAGCTGACCAACAAAAGTTGGCATTCAAGAACTCCCCAGATAATAGAGGAAAGTGGTGCAATGTTGGAGTTTGGAAGTATTCCCGTCATCCAAACTATTTTGGCGAGGTCAAACTTTCAATCTTCTCTTTATATTGCTGGGATATAGAAATTTGATGTCCCCGGGGCTAAACATGTCGGATCTAAAGTTCTCTTGCTTCTGTGCTGAGAGTGTTTCATACACAAGCATTATTGTACCACATAGAAGGTTTTGATCCCTATATGATCCTACTTATCTTCCTAAGAAATATTCCCTTCATTCAAATATTGAAGAGGAGCCTTGGCGTAACTGGTAAAGTTACTGCCATGTGACCAAGAAGTCACGGGTTCTAGTCGTGGAAACAACCTCTTGCATCAATGAAGGGTAAGACTGCGTACAATAGACCCTTGTGGTCCGGCCCTTTCTTGGACCCCGCGCATAGTGGGAGCTTAGTGCATTGGGCTGCCCTTTATTCAAATAGTGAGGTCCTACTTCCCTTTTTGGTTGGTGGCAATATGATGTCCGTTTTTCTTAAATGGAATGTTTTAGATTATAAGTACATGGAACATTTCAGTCTTCCTGTAAAGTAATTTTCAACTCTACAGCTCTACTATCTTTACATTCTTTAGAATACCATAGTTTTTAACTTCCTCTGCCCAGTCAACATAGGACTAGTAATGCGGGACAATGGGAATAATACTATAATTCATAACAACAAGTTGTCATTTTACACAGTGCTGTGCACAAATCAAATCCTGAAGCATTGGTTTCCATCACACTATTTGATTATCCTTTTGTGATGTATTTATTTCATGTCTCGAGCAATGCTACATTGCTTCTTTTGGCGAGCAGGGAGTGGTGGGGGTTCCTTTTTCTGCGTAATGAGCTGATGTGGTTATTTGTCAAAAAATCGATAGGATAGAGTTTTTTTGGTTTGGGTAGAGGGCTGAGGCAAATCAATAAGACTTTTTGCTTTAGGCTAACAATGTAATTATGTGTTCTTCGCGTAACAAGTCTTGGCGTTTCACGTGAAGAGTGTGGAAATGCTTATTTGGACTCTTGAAATCTTCATTTCTTTGTTGTATATTTTCATCTTTTTCCAGTTTCATCTATCATTAAACTACATCGCGCTTTTTTATTTGTCTTCAGATCCTTTTGTGGTGGGGAATATTTGTGGCTTCGACACCAGTGCTCGAGGGTGCTGAATGGCTCGTTATTCTTGGACCAGTATTCTTAACATTGCTGCTTCTTTTTGTTAGTGGCATACCCCTGCTTGAGGTGCTATCGTCGACTTATTTCTTTTGACTATCGCATTTGCCCCTTCAAACATGAACTTATACCATCAAAGTGTACATCAAACAGGAATCAGCAGACAAGAAACATGGTAATGTGGCTGAATATAGAGTATATAAAAGGACAACAAGGTCAGCACATAGGTTCTAATTGTTTTTTTCCTGATTATTGATGTAAAATGGTAACATTGATTCGAAATTTTTTAATGTTTCAGCCCTCTCATTTTGCTGCCCCCTGGATTATACGGAAAGCTTCCTCCGTGGTTCAAAACTGTATTTCTTTTTGAGTTTCCTTTGTACAGTCGCAATCTTGCCCAAGACGAGTTAAGCTGGTAAAACTTCAATCTTTTATCATGGTAATTTTCATGGTTTAAATATGGTTATCCCTATTAATTTTCTATAGTGTTGTATGTTATTATGATATCTTTAGGTTGTTAGTCTTCACTTCAGTTAACGGAAAGTACTCACTTTGACTTGAGAGTCGAGTAAAATTGTCTTTGTGTGCTCTACAAATTTGCTAGCAATCTCAACCTTCGTTGAGATTCTAATGACCGAAATCTTTCTTCGAAAGAAATTTGGTCCTTGTCTAACACCAGGATAAGTTCCGGTAGCATATCAGATGATGGAGCTTGAAAAAATAGAAAGATGATGAGTGTTGACAAGATAGAATATTTATCTGAACTAGTTTAGCTGTAGCACAAGTCTGTTCTAGCGTGGAAAGATGTTAAAAAGTAAAAGAAAAAGGAAGAAAAATAGTGTCATTAAGATGTGCCAAACACACAAAACTAGGGATCTAATAAATGGAAATTCTTTCTTAACATGCTTTCTAAAAAATCCAAAATCTTGCTTGTTTTCTCTGTGCTGTGTACAATAGACTCTTGCCGCGCATAGCAGGAGCTTAATACATCGGCTGCCCTTTAGTGATTGAGATCATAACAACTCTGATACTTTTAGATACTTTAGCTTGTTTCAACTTGCGAATTTGTATCAGTTCATCAGTAATTTGGTTCATGTACTTGTAATTTTGCTTATTTTCTACATTCAACTTTATGTAGATGACCTTCTAATGAAATTATAAGGAAAGTTGATATTCTGTGCGAGGTGCAGAACTGAAACTTGCACGTTACATGCAAGATAGCAACTCGCTTGCTGAGTTGCAACTGAATTCTCAACTACTATATATTCAATATATAGTTTACGGAAAAGGTCCAAATATGCCCGTGAACTATGCGAAATAGGACAAATATGCCCGTCGTTTATAGTTCGGCCCAAATATGCCCATTCCGTCCAATAGTTGGGCATATATGCCCTTATTTGACGGAAACCTGATTTTGTTTTCTTTTTTTAATTTATTGATACCAAATTAACCAAACCCAACTTAAAAATAACCCACCCGACCTGACCCATGTCCTATTTCGACGGGCATATTTGTCCTATTTCGCATAGTTCACGGGCATATTTGTGCTATTTCGCATAGTTCACGGGCATATTTGTGTTATTTCGCATAGTTCACGGGCATATTTGTCCTATTTCGCATAGTTGGGTGTCATTATTAGATTGTTTGTGCAGTACATGACTGATGATGTGCTTCTAAGGGAAACACTCAAAGATCTCGATCTTGAAAAATATCGGTATTGTTTCACTCTTTAATACTTTCATAAGCATTTTATATTTGATTTCCTAGAACGTAAAGTTTCTGCTTTCTTTATGTAGTGCATTCATTGAAAAGTTCTCTTTTTTTGCAGTGTAATTGTCACTGGGCCAAGGCCTCAAGTTCCTGTTGCTGAAGTAAGAAAAAAGAAAAAGAAGATGAAGCCAAATGGGGAAGGAGTCCCTGTACCAAATGCTGAAATTTAGCATAAGTTGGCCAATTATGAATGACTATTATGCACAAAAATATTGATTTTTGGCGAATGTCTATTTATTCAGTAGTGCTGCTGTTGATGTTAGCACAATACTAGATGTTAACTCGTTATTTTTTGACTATTAGCTTACAGTTGTGGTTACTGATTATCTCTGTTTTGAAGTTATTTTGATTTGGTCATAATTTCCTCTCAGTTAGTTTACAACAGTTATGATTTGGTCAAACTAGTAGCTACGTTGTTTTGTTTTGAAGTTTACCAAATAACGGAAGGTTATTTACAATTCGCAAACTGTTTGTGAGTGAGATGCTAAGCAACAGGAACCTTGAGTCCTTGGCCCAGTGACAATTACACTGCAAAAAAGAGAACTTTTCAATGAATGCACTACATAAAGAAAGCAGAAACTTTACGTTCTAGGAAATCAAATATAAAATGCTTATGAAAGTATTATAGAGTGAAACAATACCGATATTTTTCAAGATCGGGATCTTTGAGTGCTTCCCTTAGAAGCACATCAATGACACCCAACTATGCGAAATAGGACAAATATGCTCGTGAACTATGCGAAATAGCACAAATATGCCCGTTAACTATGCGAAATAGGACAAATATGCCCGTGAACTATGCGAAATAGGACAAATATGCCCGTCGAAATAGGACATGGGTCAGGTGGGTTATTTTAAAGTTGGGTTTGGTTAATTTGGTATCCATAAATTAAAAAAAGACAACAAAATCAGGTTTCCGTCAAATAAGGGCATATATGGCCAACTATTGGACGGAATGGGCATATTTGACCGAACTATAAACGACGGTCATATTTGTCCTATTACTTTAACTATAAACGGGCATATACTTTAACTATAAACTATAAACGACGGGCATATTGGTCCGGTGTAACCGTGTAAGCCAGGAGTGTCTATAGAGGAGAGTTGAAGAACCTCTACTAATTATTCTGTGACGGAGTAAATGCGCATAGATAAAGTATATTACTTCAACAAGAAAAATGTCCAACACAACTCACCCATAGAAGAGAAGAAAAAAGAACAAAATATTCCATGAAAACATCAAACAATCCATTTTATAATAGTGACATTTCCGACGGATACCAGTAAAGAAAAGAGGACATTGAATCCTGCAAAAAATTAGAAAACCACTTTAAAATCCATTGTTTACAAGGTCTAGATAACAGTAGGTAGCAGAAGAGCAAAATCCTATTTCAAGTCTTACAGCACCCTCTCCAGTAATCAAGTCGAATGACTCGGACCTCTACTTGGGATTACGGAGGACAATGATGACGGAATCTCCCCGAAGGAACATCTTGCTAATAAACCTATCTTTGTTAACAGGTTGAGCCTTCTTTTTTCCTTTTCCAGTCTTTGGAACCTCGGTCCACATTTCCCTAACATTTTCAAGCACCATATTGCAGTGACGATCGAACGCCCTCACACGCCCCAGAAGTTTCTTGTTGTTCCTACAGTTGATGAGCACCTGAGTGTTATTCTTAACACTCATCATCAGGACAGAAAGTGGCCCAGTGTTGAACTCCTCTTCCTCATTTTTCACAGGGGCATCCTCTTCCATTGCCCGACTCATCTTCGATCATTCACCACAGAATGAGATTTTTTTTTTTTTTTAGTAAAGGAGACGGGATCCGCCGTTTTTTGTTGAAGATGAGAGAGAGAGAGAGAGAAATTAGGGTCCTAGGGTTTTTTTTTGGCTGAAGGAGTGTGTGAATGTATACGAGGGTTTGAGGCCTATGGGCTTGGGCTGGCTGATTGGTTTGGGCGAAAATTGGGCCGTTTTGGAAAACTACCCTATATACCTATCTAATCAAAAATATTTACCCGTAATTACCCATTTTAAAAGTAATTACAACAAATACCTATTATATTATAACTAATTACCCGGCATTCAATTCTCTCTTGCGATGGACATATTTAATTTAAGCAGCAAAAATGTTAATCCTAAAAGGAAGCCAAAGAATAATTAATTTTTTTGAACAGTGGGTAGTGTTGTTTTTGATTTGTACACCATAATTTGTTTTATCTTCTAAAAGTAAAACAAAAAATAATACGTACTATATAACTAAAGTTTAAATTTTCATGTGTGTTGAAATATTTGCTGTTGGAGTTTATTGGGTATTGTTCTTTGATTATGATATTAATGCTACTTTTCAAATATTTTATTATACAAAAATTCAAATCCACCATTGAAGGAGCTTGAAGCTTGAAACTCATAACTTAGTTTGTTTGAGTTTTTAATTTTCTTGATCCGATCCTATATTGGTTTGTTTGTAAAGTTGATTGAAGGTTGTAGATAAAATTTTAGTCAATTTGGTGGAGATTTTGTAGTAGATTTTAGAAGTTTGGGTTGAAATATAGTTGAACAAGTGAAGAAGACGAATTTGTATTGTATACTCAAATAGTATACAAATATACCATTTTGGTATACAACTCATTCTAATTGTATACCCTATTAGTATAGCTATATACTATATTGGTATCATATGTTAGTTGTCTCATTTTTTGGTTGTATTAGCTGCATTTATTAGTAAAATATTTGATTTTATTTTAATAATAGTAATATAGTACAATATCTTGAAATACTTTGTTATATTAATATGCGGTACACTATTTTTTTTTTATTTTCTCTTTATGCATGTGTTATGTAATAGTAGTATAGTCATAGAGTTGCCGGGAATTAACAAGTAAAACTGTATACCATGTTGGTATAGTTATATACTATATTGGTATCATATGGTAGTTGAACATTTTTTTTTGTTCTCTTGGCTACATTTTTAAGTGAATTATATTCTGAAATTATTTATATGAATATGATTTGCAGTGCTGGAATTTTCTTGTGCTAATGGATATAGATTATGTAATAGTTTTTATAATTATTGGAACGATCCATACAACTATATACCATGTTCGTATATGGAATGAGCAAGTTGCTTTGCGAATATTTAGCTTGCAATGAGAGCATGTAATTTTCTCATACTATTATTGTTTCCTTTAATGTTTTGCTACAGTAGTATAGCCACAGATAGTTGTAGCAATATTCTAGAGCAATCATATACTCTGTTGGTATACATGTATACCATATTGATATCATATGGTACTAGAAGTCTTTTTTGCTACTTATATTTTTATTGTATTTTTTAATATTTTATTATTATTTCTATTCTAACTCGTAAATATGGAGATTTAGTCGCCGTAGATTATGTTTTCTTGCTCCATCACTGGTTGGTGTTACTGCTAATGGTAGAGTATGTACTGATATTTATAGGGAAGGAGATCAAGCTTTGCATGGCAATCACATGAAATTAAGAAAGGAACAAGAAATAAAGAAAAAAAATAAAAATAAAAAAAGTAAAGAAGGAGTCAAATTTGATTGTAAAATAAGTTATGGTAAAAATAACAATAATACGATTTAGGCAAAAATAAATGAATAAAAGATAAAAAAGAAAAAAAAAGGAAGAAAAAGAGAAAAAAGAAAGGAGAAAAGAAAAAAAAAAGAAAAGAATCATAGAAATAAAAAAGAATTGGAGAATAAAGAAAAAAATTCCCCAAGAAAACTAATATGAGTAGGAAATGTAATTAGTTTATGGGTATACTAAAACAAATGGGTAGGCAAGGGTAAATAGTTTTGTTTTTGTAGGTAACTGTGTCAAACTCCCTTTTATTTATGTATATATATAAGTTAAAATTGCACGGGGTCCTATTTGATCACCCCATTTAACTTATACTCATTTTTTTAAAAACTTTTAACTTGTACCAACTTTTTAAATAACTTCAGCCCCTTTTCTTTTCCTCCTTATCCTCCTTCGTTTTTGTCTTCTTCTTCTTTCTTCTGCTACTGTTGATGCTGCTATGGAATTTCAATTATTAAAATTTTGTGTAGACATATCTGGTTCAATGATAAGACAAATTTTTTTTTACACTACTGTACTCCAGTCAAGAAATATGAATGGATCTGGAAGTGGTCATTGTTTGGCACCATGTCCTTTTTCACCCTTAACTTCAGGCTGAAGTGAAAGCAATTCACCACAAATTTAGCAGCTTGCCCATGACAAGAAAACACCAAGTTACTTGTATAGTTGTATGCAATAACAAATAAAATGTCCATTGCTTATATAGTGCTGAAGTTTTTACAAATAAATTAAATAACTTCAGCTCTAGAGCTGCAAAACAAAAACTTCAGCTCTAGAGCTGAAGTTCGCCAGTTACAAAAACAAAAACTTAAAACAAAAACTTCAGCTAATTGCAAAACAAAAACTTCAGTCCTAGAGCTGAAGTTCGCTAGTTACAAAACAAAAACTTCAGCAATACAAATAGATAACAAAACTTCAGCTACTATGCTTAAGTTCAACAATTACAAACAAAAACTTCAGCACTCTTGGTTCAGCACACTTGCTACTTCAGCCTCGTCTACTAGAATTGAAGTTTTGCGTGATTGCCTTTGCTACATCAGCCCCGTATGCTGAAGTTATGTGAAAAAGCGGGTACGCTTGTAATTTTTTTTGCAAAGCGGGCACAAGTTAAAACGTGACACAAAAAGCGGGTATAGATGCAAATCTCCCTATATATACACACAAAGTGTATAGTATATAAGCGAGATATACATATAGTATAGTATATATATATGTACATATATAAAAGCTATATTCAATAAGCTATATATACATCTTATATAAGCTATATAAAATGTATATATAGTATAGTATAGTATATATACGAAGTGTATAGTATATAAGCTATATTTGATATATATACATAAACACCCTATATCAAAAACACGAAGGCCCATTCGCCTTTTTTACCCTTTAAAATAGATTTCATATTGGACAAAATTATAATTTAAATTATTTTCTTAATATTTAGGACCTTAAATCAATTATAATTTTTCCTATATTTATAAAGTTTTAATATTTAGGACTGTGACGACCCAAAGGGTCATCTCTTATTTTTTTATTCATTCTGTGCTTCCGAGGCCTTGAAAAATCTCAATTAGGGTTGCCTTGATTTGCGTGCGCAGTCCGAACGCATAGCCAGAAAGCTTAAATATGAATTCTGTGAGAAAAATACAAAAATTTGATATTAAAATGAATAAATTTGACTTCGGTCAATATTTTGGGTAAACAGATCTGGACCCATAATTTAACGACCCCGGAGGGTCCGTAGGAAAATATGGGACTTGGGCTGGGCGTATGCCCGGAATCGAATTCCGAGGTCCCAAGCCCGAGAAATAAATTTTTGTGTGAAATTATTTTCTGGAAATAATTAAGGAAATTGGAAATGAAATTTGATTAGAAGACTATGGTATAGAGCCTGTATTTTCGGTTCCGGCGCCCGGTACAAGTCTTATATATGATTTAAGCACTTTCTGTGAAGTTTGTATGAAAACGGACGTCGGTTGACGTGTTTCGGACTTAAAATGGAAATTTGATGTTGTATGAAACTTTGTAAGGAATCATGGATTTTGAGGCTTAATTCGATGTATATGATGTTATTTTAGCGATTTGATCGCACGGATAATCCATAGGATATTTTTGAGGTTGTGGGTATGTTTGGTTTGGAGCGCCGAGGGCTCGAGTGAGTTTTCGATAGGCCATGGAGTGCTTTTGACACTTAAAAAAAATTGCTGGTGTGTTCAGGCCTGCAAGCTTCACAATTGCGAAGCCTGGCTCGCAAATGCGATGCCAGCCCAAGCCACCTAGTCTCGCAAATGCGAACTCCCTATCGCAAATGCGAAACTTGGGAAAAAATGAAGGGTTCGCAAATGCGAACGTTTTCTCGCAATTCCCATAAATGGTCGGGGTTCGCAATTGCGAACCTCAGTTCGCAAATCCCATATCTGCAACCTGCATATTTTTATACTTAGTCGAATTTTGAACCATTTTCACCCCATTTTCAAAACACAACTCCATACGCAATTTTCCAAGAACAAGACTTCTTCCAAATCATTTGTAAGTTGATTTTTACTCATTTCTTTCAATCATTAACATCATTGAACATGTTTTCAACTTAAAATCAATGATTTTCATGGGTGAAATTGGGGGTTTTGGGTAGAACCTAGGTTTTTCTAAAATTGGGAATTTGGACCTCGATTTGAGGTTCGATTTAAAAACAAATCATATATTTGGGTTCGTGAGGGAATGGGTAACCGGGTTATGGTTCGAACCTCGGGTTTTGACTGCGTGGGCTCGGGGGCAATTTTGGAATTTTCGGGAAAAACATTGGGAAATTCATTTTTATGCATTCAAATTTATTCATTTAGTGTTTATTAATGTAATTAAGTAATTTGTGATTAGTTACAAGAGAATTGGTGGCGGAATCAAGGGGTAAAGCCATAATTGAGACTTGAGTTGAATTCAAAGCATCAAGGTAAGTGTTTGGTCTAACCTTAGCTTAAGGGATTAGGAGTTGAATCATAATTTCTACTTGTTTTGTGTTCAGTACGACGTATGGGCATGATGACGAGTATCCATGTGTTGGTGTTGAGCCTGACCGTGAGTCTTAATTTGATAATTGTGTTTCCTTGATTGATCCTATGAAAGTTGTGACTGAATATTGGTATTAGTTGTGCCAAATAGAAGTTGAATAGAATTGGTTATAGCTGACTCTCCCTTGTCGGGATGTTTGACTTTGATTATTGTTTCCCTTGCCGGAAAGAGTATTAATTTGATTGTTCCCATGCCGGGAAGTTATTAATTCAATTGTTTCCTTGCCGGGATTGTATTGGGTGTTGTGTTGAAGGTAAAGGGAGCGGGTGGTATGCCTACCACAAACGATGTTGAAATGGGAGCGGTGGTACGGCTACCACAGGTGATATTGAAAGGGGAGCGGGTGGTATGCCTACCACAAATGATATTGAAATGGGAGCGGGTGGTACGCCTACCTTAAGTGAAATTGAAATGGGAGCGGGTGGTATGCCTACCACGAGTAATATTGAAATTGGAACCGGTGGTATGCCTACCACGAGGGATATTGAAATGGGAGCAGGTGGCACGCCTACCCATGAGATATTGAGAAATGGGATCGGGTTGCACGCCTGCAACAAGATGAGTTGAATATGAAAGTTGCCTTATCTCTTTATTTTGTGCTAGAAGCTAAACTGTAGATGTACGCATATTATTCCTGATATTACATTTCTACATGTTTCCCCTAAAGTATGCTCCCTTCCCCAGCTTAAATTGTTATTTTTTTGTTGCTTTTCCGTTGTACTTGTATATATATCTACACAGGTTTATCTGGAGTCTGGTCCTAGCCTCGTCACTACCTCGCCGGGGTTAGGCCAGACACTTACCAGCACAAGGGTTGGTTGTGCTGATACTACACTCTATGCTCTTTTGCAAAGATCTAGGTTTTGGATAGCAGCAGCAGTAGCACGGGAGCCAACCTTCAGTCCAGTGAGATACCGAGGTAGCCTTGTAGGCGTCCGCATGCCCGGCGTCTCCTCTATCCTTTACTTTAGTCTGTTATATCATTGTACTCAAGACAAACAGTTATAGTTTCTTTCAGACGTTGTATTTATTACTCTTAGTAGGTCGTGAGTGTTGTGACACTAGTCTTGGGGTAGAGGCTTATGTTGAATTTTTCGCGTTTCTATTCAGTTTTTCTGTAATTTAAGACTTCCGCTTACTTAATTAATTATGTTGCTTTTATATTATTGCCGATAATTGTTTAAGAGGATTATGTGGTTAATGAAAAAGTAATTAAACCTTGGCTTGCCTAGCTCCCATTAGTAGGCGCCATCATGACTCCCGAAGGTGGGAAATCCGGGTCATGACAAGTTGGTATTAGAGCTCTAGGTTACATACGTCTCACAAATCACGAACAAGCTTAGTAGAGTCTGAGGGATCAATACAGAGACGTCTGTATTTATCCCCCAGAGGCTACCGAGTTAGGAAAAGTTTCACATTTGTTCTTTCTTATCGTGCGATTTGGTTTCTCAATGCTAATTGGATTTCTACTCTGCTCTTTCGCAGATGGCGAGAACACGCGCTTCCTCATCTTTCGATTAGCAGTCCGAGCCCCAGGCAGCACCCACTAGGGGTAGAGGGTGAGGCAGTGCTAGAGGCTGAGGTAGGGGCAGAGCTCAGCCCCGAGCAGCAGCACCAGTGGCGGAGCCTCAGGTTGACTTTGACGAGGAGGTTCTGACCCCAGCCCCAGTAGTTCCGGTGGGCCCAGCTCAGGTCCCAGAGGGGTTTATTGCTACCTCAATTCTTCAGGATGCTTTGGTCCGATTGGTGGGCCTCATGGAGAGTGGTACCCGAGCAGGTTTGCTTCCTGTAGCAGCAACTGTCTCTCAGGCTAGAGGAGGGCCCCAGACTCCTGCTACTCGTACTCTAGAGTAGGTAGCTCCCCAGGTTCAGGCTCCAGCAGTTCAGCCAGTCGGAGCAGCTCAGCCGGGTGTGGTAGCCCAAGCCAGTGATAAGGTAGCCATGTATGCCGACGCTTTGTGGAGATTGGATAGGTTCACCAAGCTCTTCACTACTACGTTCAGCAGCGCTTCTTCTGAGGACTCCCAGGATTTCTTATATAGCTTCCACGAGGTTCTTCGGAACATAGGCATTGTTGAGACCAATGGAATTGATTTTGCTGCATTTCGCCTATCTGGATCCGCCAAGACTTGGTGGAGGGATTTTTGTTTAGCTAGACCAGCAGGGTCTCCAGCCTTGACCTGGGAGCAGTTCACACATCTATTTCTGGAGAAGTTTCTCCCTATTACACAGCGAGAGGCCTATCAGAGGTAGTTCAAGCGTCTCCATCAGGGATCCATGATAGTCACCTAGTATGAGACCAGGTTTATTGATTTGGCTCGCCATGCCCTTGTTATACTTCCCACTGAGAGGGAGAGAGTGAGACGATTTATTGATGGACTCATTCAGCCTATTCGTCTCCAGATGGATAGAGAGGCTGGGAGCGAGATATCCTTTCAGGAGGCGGCCAATGTGGCCCGGAGGATTGAGATTGTATTGTCATAGGGGGTGGTCATAGAGCAGATAAAAAACCCCGTCAATCAGGCCGATTCAGTGGTGCCTCGTCAGGAGGCAGAGATTCGTATGATAGGGGTCAGCCTTCTAGGCCCTTTCAGTCAGCTTTTCAGGTCTCCCATGGTACTTCAGGTGGTCGTGGTTCTCAGCCGCATTATTCCGATCAGCAGCCTTGCAGTCCACTATCAGCACCTATCAGTGCGCCGCCGCTTCAGAGTTTCCAGGGCCATTCGCCGAGGGCTTGTATTACTTGTGGCAACGCGAGGCACATTGCTAGGTATTGCCCTCGAGCTTCGGGCAGTTCTCATCAGTAGGGTCCCCGTCCTATGATTCTAGCACCAGATGTTCCACAGGCTGCCCAGCTAGCTAGAGGCAGGGGTGGAGGTACTAGAGGTGGAGGTAGAGTTCATAGAGGTGGAGCTCAGACCGCTAGAGGTGGAGGCCAGCCAGCAACAGGCTGTGCCTGAGAGGTAGACCAGAGTGGTGGGGCCCAACCCTGATGTTATGCTCTTCAAGCTAGGCCCGAGGTAGAGGCTTCGGATGTGGTCATTACAGGTACAGTTCTGGTTTGTGATAGAGATGCTTCAGTGTTGTTTGATCCGGGGTCTACGTATTCCTATGTGTCATCCTATTTTTCCCCGTATTTAATCAAGCCTAGTGATGCATTGGGTATTCTTATTTATGTGTCTACGCCGGTGGGTGATTCCATCATGGTCGATCGAGTCCATCGCTCTTGTGTTGTGGTGATTGGGGGTCTAGAGACTCGGGTAGATCTGTTGCTTTTAGATATGGTCGACTTTGATATTATATTGGGGATGGACTGGTTATCACCCTATCACGCTTGCCATGACAAGACTGTGACCTTAGCTTTATCGGGTATGCCTTATTTAGAGTGGAGGGGGACTCCTGGTCATTTTATTCGCAGTGTTATATCGTATATGAAAGCTCGGCGTATGGTCGAGAAGGGGTGTTTGGCTTATTTAGCTTATGTTCGGGATTCCAGTGCTGAGGTTCCCTCTATCGATTCTGTGCCCGTTGTTTGTGAGTTCCCTGATATGTTTCCTTCAGACCTGCCGGGTATGCCACCCCACATGAATATTGATTTCTGCATTGATCTGGTTCCGGTCACACAGACCATTTCTATTCCACCATATTGCATGGCCCCGCTGGAGTTAAAAGAGTTAAAGGAAGAGTTGCAAGATTTGCTTGAGAAGGGTTTCATTAGACCCAGTGTTACGACCCGAAATCCCCTAAGGGTCGTGATGGCGCCTGACACCGCTGTCAGGCAAGCCAACCAATAATACTTAATTAAATTCTCATTTTAAATATTTCCGAAACCACTTCTTTTATACGTTTAAACAATACGTGATAAATTCCACTTAATAGATGATGAAACATTTGACAATTTTAAATTTCTAAATAAACCCATAGACATCCCCAGAACTCGGTGTCACAAGTGCATGAGCTATTTCTAAGAAACAATACACTACAATATTAGTCCGGAATACAAAATGCACAGAAAGTAAATACAATATACTGGAAGGGACTATATTAGTTGCGGGCCGCCTCGAGTAATGCAATTCACCTAGTTCCAGTATTATCCATGCTGCTACGGCCCGTAGGCCACCGGAGGTACATATGCCTGTGCAACAAAAATGCACAGAAGTGTAGTATGAGTACGAAAATAACATGTACTCAATGAGTATCCCGTCTAATCTCGAAGAAGTAGAGACGAGATGGTCGACTTCGACACTTACTAGTAGTCTAATAATAATATATTATTAATGTGATGATTCACATATTTATTAACAACAGTAAATTGAGATAAGTCACGAAACAGGTAAAAGTTCCTTTTTTTATTTAAAAGCCTCCGAATTTGTAATCCATTTCTTAACAATTATCTCAAGTCGGGGAGAGCAGATATCAATATCAAGAAATCTCCAGGCAAGTAATACAAGCATGCGCAACTCATGCCGAGGTCGTACGGCCCGATCCAACATAAATATAAAATGTGCACTGCCGAAGGTCGAACAGCACGAACCATAGATGTATCTATTACCCCGCTTGCGTATCATACATGCGACGCGGTCAACATTAAATAAACAAATATCTGGCTCGCAAATCATACATGTGACACGGGCACATATATATACACACAGTTAAACAACAAATTAAGAGTTTATCGGGGAATGTTTATTCCAATAAAATCCAATTTTCCTTTAATGATTTAAGAAAAGTGAAGTTCAATCCTTTTTGAAATTCATTTACTGATTCGATGTGATTTAAGCAATTCAAGCTGTCAATAAGTTTACAAATAATTCAAGTACAACATGCTTTTTGGTCCTAGACTACCCGGACAATAGCATAATAGTAGCTACGCACGGACTCTCGTCACCTCGTGCGTACGTAGCCCCCCACAAATAGGAGCACATAACTAATTAACTCACCTATGGGGATAATTCCCTCTTACAAGGTTATAAAGGAGACTCACCTCGCTCTGAAGATCCATAGCCGGCATTCCACGCCCTTCCGAAGGCTCGAATCGATGCACAATGCTCCAAAACTAGCCAATAATCATGCAAATCCATTAATATATGCTCAATTACTCACTACAATCCAATTTATAACCATTCCTAACCCCGAACGAAAAGTTGGCAAAAATGCCCTCGGGCCCACATGCCCGGATTCCAATTTTTTGTTGAAGATTAAGCTTACCCATGACTCCATGGACTCAAATATATAAATTTCTCTTAATTCCATACCCAAAATCGCGGTCAAATTCCAAGAATATCAATTTTCTAGGTTTCCCCTCAAACCCCAAGTTTTCTACAAATTTTATTGTCTAAATCCATATATGTCACGACCCAAAATTCACTAAGGGTCGGGGTGGCGCCGGACACTGCTGTCAGGCAAGCCAACCAAGAATGCATAATCAAATTACAGTTTTAGTATTTGCGGAAATCATTTTTCTTATACGATGAATATTAAACAATAAAGATTTTTTCCAAAAATGAACGTAAAGTCAATAAAAGACTTAATAATGAATAATCCAAAATCCTCCTAGAACCCGGTGTCACAAGTGCATGAGCATCTATCGATAGGAAAATAAAATACAACGTCCGTCCGAAATACAGTGGACAAGAAATAAATACAATATACCGAAAGGGACTACACTAGCTGCGGGTCGCCTCGAATAATGCAACTCTCCTAGTCCCAGAATCATCCGCGCTGCCATGCCCAGTAGGCTGCTAGAGGTACATATACTTGTGTAACAAAAATGCACAGAAGTATAGTATGAGTACATAAACAACGTGTACTCAATGAGTATCCCGCCTAATCTCGAAGAAGTAGAGACGAGATGGTCAACTTCGACACTTACTAGAGGTCAATTGAAAATATACTAACAATGTGAGAAAATCATGGATTTATATAGCAGTTCTAATTCACGAAGCCGGAAAACAGGTAAACACCTTCAACAAATAATCAAGGGCTTTCAAGGTTTACTCTTCATTATCTTATCAATTTATATCAAGCCACGAAGGGCAATTTCACATTTAAAAATCTCAAGCGACAATATAACATGCGCAAATAACACCGAGGCAACGACCCGACCCAACAGAAATAAACTGTGCACTTGTCGAGGGTCGACGGCATGCCTATAGATGCGTCTATTTAATCTGCCGAGGCGTTCGGCCCGTTCCAAAATAAACACATAGAGATATTCAATCAAGAAGCCAACATGGGGCAATTATTCAAAGAAAGCTAATTCTCTTTTAACAATATAAGAAAGTGAGGTTTAGATCTTGTTAGAAATTCATTTACTATTTTTATGTGGTTTAAGCAATTCAACTATCCATAAGATTACAAATATTCAAAGTATATCATGCTTTTATGTCCTAGACTACCCGGACAATAGCATAATAGTAGCCACGCACGGACTCTCGTCACCTCGTGCGTACGTAGCCCCCACAAATAGGAGCACATAATCAATTGTTTCACCTATGGGGACAATTCCCTCTTACAAGGTTAGATAGGAGACTCACCTCATTCCGAAATTCCATAAACGGCCTCCAAGCCTTCCTGACGATTCGAATCTTTGCAAAATGATCCGAAACTAGCCAAATAACGGCAAAATAATGAGAATATACTCAAATACTTGTTAACAATTCAAATTATACAAATTCCCAACTCCGCTTAGTGAAATGATCAAAATACCCTCGGGCCCACGTGCCCGGATTCCGAAATTTTTTGAAGATAAAGATTACCTATGACCTTAGGAACTTAAATATATAACTTGCACTAAATTCCATATTCAATATCGTGGTCAAATTCCAAGAAATGTAAATTTCTAGGTTTTCCACCAAACCTTAATTTTTCCATAATTTCCTTGCCTGAATCCATGTATAAACTTTGTATTTAACTCAAAGCTAGCATAAATTACTTACCTCATGACGAGTGACGAAAATGGCACCACAAAGTTGCTCCCTATCGGCTCCAATGGAAGAAAATGGGGTTGAAATGAACCCAACCCTGAATTTTAAAAGACCTCACTACCTCAGCTATTTCCGCACATGTGATCCCTTGACCGCTTCTGTGGTTCCGCAGGTGCGGTTAAAATGCCGCATATGCGGTCCTCCCTAGGATGCCTCTTTTCACTTCTGCGACACACCCTTCCGCAGATGCGGTCTCGCTTCTGCGGAACATTGACCGCACTTGCGGTCCTCTCCAGTTGCCCCTCTTCCGCTTCTGCGACCCCTCTACTGCAGGTGCGGTCCCGCATCTGCGAAAACATGACTGCATCTGCAGTCCCTTCTCTTCTTATCCAAATCCACTTCTGCGACTTTCTTTCCGCTTCTGCGGGGCCACTTCTGCGGCTAGCCCATCGCAGAAGCAAAAATACCAGCAACCAGATCCTTCAGCCCTCTTCCAAATTCCAAATTCGATTCGTTAACCATCCGGAATCCACCCGAGGCCCACGGGACCCCAACCAATCATACCAACCAGTCCCAAAACACATTACGGACTTGCTCGAGGCCTCAAATCATATCAAACAACGCTGAAATCATGAATCGACCTCCAATCTAAAATTAATGAACTTCAAAATTTCAAACTTTTACTTCCGATGTTTAAACCTATCAAATCACGTCCGATTGACCTCAAATTTTGCGCACAAGTCATATTTGACATTACGGACCTACTCCAATTCTCGGAATCAGATTCCGACCCAGATATCAAAAAGTCCACCTCCGATCAAACTTCTCAAAAACCTTCAACTCTATCTTTAGCCAAATGGCTCCAAAATGACATACGGACCTCCGAATTCACTTCCGATCGTGCTCACAACTCCAAAATCACCATATAGAGCTATTCACATCCTCGGAATCCCAACAGACATCGATAACACTGAAATACACTTCAAGTCAAACTTATGAAATTTTTTCTAAAATGCTAACTTCTACAATAGGCGCCAAAATGCTCTCGGGTTATCCGAACCCCGAACCGGGCATACGTCCAAGTCTGAAATCATCATACGAACCTGCTGGAACCTTTAGATCCTGATTCCAAGGTCGTTTACTCAAAATCCCAATCCTAGTTCATTCTTTCACTTTAAGCTTCTGAAATAAGAATTCTCTTTCCAAATCAACTCTGAACTTCCTGAAATTCAATTCCGACCACGCGCATGTCATAATACTTGAAATGAAGCTGTTCATGGCCTCCGACTGCTGAACGGAGCGCTAGGACTCAAAACGACCGGGCGGGTTGTTACATTCTCTCCCACTTAAACATACGTTCGTCCTCAAACGTGCTGAGAATTACACGGAAGTAGTCTGAAATCGATGTTTAACTTCTCATGCACCTTCCCGTGCCATCACAACTCAGTCGAGCACATTAGCTCGATCAATCCTGAAGATATTCCCTTTTGTTCAGGCAAATAAGCCTTAGAGCCCAATTCCGATATCCGAAATTCTATGCCCGACCTGTTTCTAACATATGATTACCATATCAATTACTACACGTTGTACCCAAACATGACTGCATAACTCTGCTGAATTCACACCTTTCGTCACTTTATTCACCGGACCATAATAACATTTTCTGATCAACTTAGTCAAAATCCTACTAATCTGATGCTCCCATTGCACCCCATGACTTACATATGTCTTACTCTAACCTTTATAATACCGCCACGACGGAAGAGATGCGCAGAAATTCATAAGCAACCACCGAGTCAACAAATCATTAGGTCCATACCCCTGATAAAACCATCACCTCATTCAGGACCAAATAATGGCCTTATCTCCATAATTTACTTCATATACTCAGATTGCACTGATCCTAAATCCAAAAATCTCGTCTCACCCAGTATGAACTGCTCAGGCAATAAGCCACCCCAGACATAATCAAAAGTCTCATATGATGCCACAATGTGCCAATAGGCCACCAATTCGAACGCGATACGAAAGGAAAACGAACTCTGGAAGGAATTACCTAACTCACACACTAATACGGACTTTCCTTAGAAAACAGGAATTAAGGCACACAAAATAGCCTATAGAAAACTATACTCAACATCATACTGTCGTGGCGTGCAACTCGATCCAAGTAACATAAATCTCACATAAGGAGATTGCACATCGAGCTAAATTCGCTCATTACAACAAAATACCGAATATCGGTCATAAGCATGCTAAGTGCATAACAACATCCCTGAGTGAACATATAGCGCTATAAGCTACAAAACTCGAGCACAACTGAGGTGCGATATACAATCTGAATCTCATGAGCCATCTTGCTCATAATACATCATTTCTACGCGGATCCTCAACACATAAGCAATTTCTCAAGCCATCTCACAACTCACACAGCGCAATGCATCACTACATGAAATATCTGACTACAAAATAATACCCTGACTACTCCATTAGGAGCGCATTACTGAGATGAACACAACTGGCCTAACATAGAGCCCAAATTCATATTTAAACCCATCCACCGACCTCAAGTCGATCCTGATCATATCAAACTAAGCCAATAACCTTTCAAATGTCCATACTAATTTCACTCTCCTCATAACACACAAGGACAACCATCATAACCGGAGTACTCATCCACAGTCCACAACTCAGTAACGCAGTGCCCTCCAGGCATATACCCTCAACTTGTCGATATCATCACAAATCTTCATACTTGGTTTAATTTCTTCAATCTATCAAGTGACTACATGCCACATTTACACGATCTTCCTGTGGGACTCTATCCCACAACCTTCCGAAACACATAACAGGTCCACACATCCAAACCACCGGCCGCACTAATGCTGAAAAGCGATCAAGAATCCCTAACCAGGATGCAAAGCCCTTTTTCACAAAACACCTATCTCAGGTGATGCTGAGGACAATACCACTCACTTTAAACATCAAAACTCCTTTCTTGCTCATCCGAGTTCGTGACATCCTTGTCAGCACCGAACTACAACCTTGATCTTTCACTTTAAATCCCGTACTAGTCACTGCACTTAACATGCCAATGTACGATAGAACATGACCCTTATCATAACCCGAAACTGCTAATAGGTCAACACTTCATCACATAAAAGCTTTTCATTAAACTTACTCCAGGAGAAATATAGAAACACACAGGTAAATTCTTATAACCGTGGAAATACACAAGTCTCTAAGTAGTGGTCTAAGGTACTATAGCCCTTCCGAAATCCACTTCCACATAACAAACCATAACAGTAGGATGCTTCAGAATAATATCAATTACGACGGCTGACAAGCCTTATACGCACCGCCACAGATTACTTGCACATCTTAATCATGCTGAAAGAGCTGATCTCTACCACTAACATGCCAACTAAATTATGGATAACCAATCTATCTTCTTTTGATTCACCTCGATTGCCTTAGAAATAATACTAATTCCATCCAACCCATAACATACTCCATCTGCACTCATCTCGAGTGACCTTGAATCACGAGACCATGCTGTCTCAAATCCCACGAACTGTCTCATTCTCTCAAACGCGCTACCGCAAGTTAAGATATCATAGAACATTATGGGCACCTCCTCCTAAGCTTACACAACTTGATTCTTAACTGTACTTATGGGATTGACATCATTAGGTACCACACTTTATCTTTTGAATTTCCCTAGAACCGTTGTTGCGATCCACCTGCTCTGACTTGGCCCCGAATATAATCAATTCCATAAATCTTCTAGCACATGGATGCCCTATTGGTAAAGCACCTGGCAGAATCACTTCCCTGGGAACCCGCGTCTCTACAAAGCACAATCCTGAATCCTCCTCCAAGTCTGAACATGAGCCAATAAGGCCAACGATAGCCCACCTTTCATACTTCCTTGCTCAAATTACCACTTATAGCCCTTTCCCGTAGCTGAAATAGCCCATCGATAGGCTAATAGCCAAAAAAATCTCGCAAGTAGTTAACCATGCAACCCAAACATAAGCAGTGAGACTCTCCCACTTAGCATGAAGCCATCATTTCACAAATCTGGACTTTACCCGTCCTCTTTATCCCTTATTGGCATAACCTCGCGCAATCAACCACCAAAGTTCTCGAAATCTTTCTGTAAAACCCCTTCTTATATTCTGACTCCTCAAATATATTTGCACAACCGATTTCTTTGCTATATAACTGATAGAATTCTTCGCAGAAGACTCGCCAACCACGCGACCGCTAACCTGATCACTTGGGTAACCCACCTATACAAGCTCTCCCCGGTGCACGGGGTACGATCATTGCGACATCAATAACCCTTCCTGAGTATGATCTCATTCTCCATTGCACAGGTCCATTCACCCCTCGTGGACATCATTTAAATGTGCGACAATATCCTTCCAATTCAAAGTTATGCTGCATCCTTCTTCACTTAAGCGGCTCCTTTCCGTTATATTAAATCTCCTGCCGCATGATAGCCCATGCTTCTGATTAATTCCGTAGGCTTCAATCACCATCTACTAAAATCCCAAATCATTCCAAACTCTCCTTAAGGTAGGTGGTCATCCTACTACAAATCACATATGCGGCTCCGCCACTCTCCCACTTTGGCGGAACTCATACCCTTAATCGACTACTCGACCTTCGCTTCATATACGTGGCCTTTTTAAAATTTTGAACACTGCCTGGCGCTTCCCACATGTCCTTCCTTATCCTTTGATGTTCAGTGGCTGCCTTAAATAAAATCTAACTTCGTGGCACTTGAACCTACAATTACTGCTAACTTTAAACCTTTTCGAAGGTCATCTTTATTGAACCGTCAACATTTGAAGTACTGATTCAATCCTAAACCACCGCACCCTGCGATATCTGATAGTTGCATCTCCGATACTATTTCGCGATATCTTACCCCAAAGGCGAATTGTAGAAGATCAAAACACCGACAAACTCAATACGTCCGATTAGGACAACAGTACCTCATCATAGGAGAAAACACCACCACGCTTGCAATTACCAAGTCTCATTACTTCTACTAGTCCACATCTGACCATCCTTAGTTCGATTGCTTTTCCCCTTACCGGAATAAAATATTGAATCTCTTGATTATGCACTAAGTAAACCTCCCTTGAAGTTATTCACTTCCCCGACATGTGGCAAAACATCCTACCAACTGCGCAACATTCGTTCATATGCATCATGGCAAGTATGCCTAACCTCAGAGCTCTCAAAAGTACCATTACTGAGCTGAAACATTAGAATATACTTCCATAAGGTGACGATAATAATCCAGTCAACTACACCGAGAGAAACATCCCGTATCACATCTGTAGTACCATTACGGTTCTTCAATTCTCGATTTATAACAGGCGCTTCGCGTCGCATAAGATTGAGTAGGAAGAAATAAAGGCATAAGCCTTACAAGAATCCAATCACACGATAAGGAATCAAGAAGGGAAGTACTCCTAACAGTCCTGCAGCCTCCCGAGGATAGGTACAAACGTCTCCGTACCGATCCGCGAGACTCTACTAGACTTGCTCATGACTCGTGAGACCCTAGAAACCTAGTGCTCTGATACCATGTTGTCACGACCCAAAATCTACTAAGGGTCGTGGTGGCGCCAAACACCGCTGTCATGCAAGCCAACCAAGAATGCATAATCAAATTCCAGTTTTACTATTTGCGGAAATCATTTTTCTTATACGTTGAATATTAAACAATAAAGATTTTTTCCAAAAATGAACGTAAAGTCAATAAAAGACTTAATAATGAATAATCCAAAATCCTCCCAGAATCCGGTGTCACAAGTGCATGAGCATCTACCGATAGGTAAATAAAATACAACGTCCGTCAGAAATACAGTGGACAGGAAATAAATACAATATACCGAAAGGGACTACACTAGCTGCGGGTCGCCTCGAATAATGCAACTCTCCTAGTCCCAGAATCATCCGCGCTGCTACGCCCAGTAGGCTGCTAGAGGTACATATACCTGTGCAACAAAAATGCACAGAAGTGTAGTATGAGTACGTAAACAACGTGTACTCAATGAGTATCCCGCCTAATCTCGAAGAAGTAGAGACGAGATGGTCAACTTCGACACTTACTAGAGGTCAATTGACAATATACTAACAATGTGAGGAAATCATGGATTTATATAGCAGTTCTAATTCACGAAGCCGGAAAACAGGTAAACACCTTCAACAAATAATCAAGGGCTTTCAAAGGTTTACTCTTCATTATCTTATCAATTTATATCAAGCCACGAAGGGAAATTTCACATTTAAAAATCTCAAGCGACAATATAACATGCCCAAATAACATCGAGGCGATAGCCCGATCCAACAGAAATAAACTGTACATTTGCCGAGGGTCGACGGTGCCCCTATAGATGCATCTATTTAATCTGCCGAGACGTTCAGCCCGTTCCAAAATAAACACATAGAGATATTCAATCAAGAAGCCAACATGGGGCAATTATTCAAAGAAAGCTAATTCTCTTTTAACAATATAAGAAAGTGAGGTTTTGATCTTGTTAGAAATTCATTTACTATTTTGATGTAGTTTAAGCAATTCAACTATCCATAAGATTACCAATATTCAAAGTATAACATGCTTTTGGGTCCTAGACTACCCGGACAATAGCATAATAGTAGCCACGCACGGACTCTCGTCACCTCGTGCGTACGTAGCCCCCACAAATAGGAGAACATAATCAATTGTTTCACCTACGGGGACAATTCCCTCTTACAAGGTTAGAAAGGAGACTCACCTCACTCCGAAATTCCATAAACGACCTCCAAGCCTTCCCGACGATTTGAATCTTTGCAAAATGCTACGAAACTAGCCAAATAATGGCAAACTAATGAGAATATACTCAAATACTTGTTAACAATTCAAATTATACAAATTCCCAACTCTGCTTAGTGAAATGATCAAAATGCCCTCGGGCCCACGTGCCCGGATTCCAAAATTTTTCGAAGATAAGATTACCCATGACCTTAGGAACTCAAATATATAATTTCCACTAAATTCCATACCCAATATAGGTCAAATTCCAAGAAATGTAAATTTCTAGGTTTTCCACCAAAACCTTAATTTTTCCATAATTTCCTTGCCTGAATCCATGTATAAACTTTGTATTTAACTCAAAGCTTGCACAAATTACCTACCTCATGAAGAGTGACGAAAATGGAACCTCAAAGTTGCTCCCCATCAGCTCCAATGGAAGAAAATGGGGTTGAAATGAACCCAACCCCAAATTTTAAAAGACCTCACTGCCTCAGCTATTTCCGCACCTACGGTCCCTTGACCGCTTCTGCGGTTCCGCAGGTGCGGTTAAAATGCCGCATATGCGGTCCTCCCTAGGCGGCCTCTTTTCGCTTCTGCGACACACCCTTCCGTAGATGTGGTCCTTCTTCTGCGTAACATTGACCGCATTTGGGGTCCTCTCCGGTTGCCCCTCTTCCGCTTCTGCGACCTCTCTACCGCAGGTGCGGTCCTGCATCTGCGATAACATGACCGCATCTGCGGTCCCTTCTCTTCTTAGACAAATTCGCTTCTACGGCTCTATTTTCGCTTCTGCGGGGCCGCTTCTGCGGCTAGCCCACCGCAGAAGCGAAATACCATCAACCAGATCCTTCAGCCCTCTTCCAAATTCCAAATTCGATCTGTTAACCATCCGGAATCCACCCGAGGCCCCCGGTACCCCAACCAATCATACCGACCAGTCCCAAAACACATTACGGACTTGCTCGAGGCCTCAAATCACATCAAACAATGCTAAAATCATGAATCGACCTCCAATCCAAACTTAATGAACTTCAAAATTTCAAACTTCTACTTCCGATGTTTAAACCTATCAAATCACGTCCGATTGACCTCAAATTTTGTGCACAAGTCATATTTGACATTACGGACCTTCCCCAACTCTCAGAATCAGATTCCAACCCCGATATCAAAAAGTCCACCTCCGGTCAAACTTCTCAAAAACCTTTAACTCTATATTTATCCAAATGGCTCCAAAATGACCTACGGACCTCTGAATTCACTTCCGATCACGCTCCCAACTCCAGAATCACCATACGGAGCTATTCACAGTCTCAGAATCCCAACGGACATCAATAACACTGAAATACACTTCAAGCCAAACTTATGAAATTTCTTCTAAAATGCTAACTTCCACAATAGGCTCCAAAACGCTCCCGAGTTATCTGAACCCCGAACCGGGCATACGCCCAAGTCCGAAATCATCATAAGAACTTGCTGGAACCTTCAGATCCTGATTCTGAGGTCGTTTACTCAAAATCCCAATCCTAGTTCATTCTTTCACTTTAAGCTTCTGAAATAAGAATTCTCTTTCCGAAACGACTCTGAACTTCCCAAAATTCAATTCCGACCACGCGTACATGTCATAATACCTGAAATGAATCTGTTCATGGCCTTCGACTACTGAACGAATTGCTAGGACTCAAAATGATCGGTCGGGTCGTTACATATATAAACCTTGTATTTACTCAAAACTAGTAGAAATCACTTACCTCATGCTTGGTGATGAAAATGGCATTCCAAAGTTGCTCCAAAATCGGCTCCCATGGAAGAAATGAAGTGAAAATGAGCCAAAACTCCAATTTTAAAAGAATACTGCCCAGGCGAGCCTTCTATGCGATCGCAAACAATGCTTTGCGATCGCATAGGCCAACTATGTTGCCTCCCATATTCCTTCTATGCGATCGCATGCCTGCCTCCGCGTTCGCACAGGCCAAACGCATCGCAGCCTCCAAACGCACACTATGCGATTGCAATTCCAACCCCGCGATCGCATAAGCCTTCAACTAAAGCCCCAGCCTTCCTCTTCTGCGATCACATTGCACTTCCTGTGATCGCATAGGCCAATCTTAGCTCCCTCAACTCTTGCTCTATGCGATCGCAAACCCTCTCACGCGATCGCAGTGAGTAAAAACCTGCTGCACTTATACCAGAAAATCAGCAATCCTCACAAGGCAAGAATCGATCCGTTAAGCTTTCGAAATATGCCTGAGGCCCCTGGGACCTCAACCAAACCTACCAACCAGTCCTAAAACACAATACGGACTTGTTCGAGGCCTCAAATCATATCAAACAATGCTAAAATCATGAATCACACCCCAATTCAAGCTTTATGAAGTTTGAAATTTCAAACTTCTACATTCGATGCCGAAACCTATCAAATCACATCCGATTGACTTCAAATTTTGCACACAAGTCATATTTGACATTATGGACCTGTTTCAACTTCCGAAACCAAAATCCGACCCCGATATCAAAAAGTCCACTTCCGGTCAAACTTCTCAAAAACCTTCAAATTTCTATCTTTAGCCAAATGACTTCAAAATGACCTACGGACCTCCGAATTCCAGAATCACCATATGGAGCTACTCCTAGACTCGAAATCCCAAATGGACATCGATGATACTGAAATGCACTTCAACCCAAACTTATGAAATTCTTTCAAAAATACCAACTTCCACAATAGGCGCCAAAACGCTCCTGGGTCATCCAAAACCCGAACCGGGCATACGCCCAAGTCCGAAATCATCATATGAACCTGTTGGAACCTTCGGATCCCGATTCCGAGGTTGTTTACTAAAAATTCCAATCATAGCTAATTCTTTCAACTTTAAGCTTTCGAAATGAGAATTTTCTTTCCAAATCAACTCTGAACTTCCCAGAATTCAATTCTGACCACGCGTACAAGTCATAATACCTGAAATGAAGCTACTCATGGCCTCAGACTGCTAAACGATGCACTAGATCTCAAAACGACCGGTCAAGTTGTTACATCCTCTCCACTTAAATATACGTTCGTCCTCAAATGTGCTAGGAACTGTGCTGGGGTTGTCTGGAATCAATGCTTAATACCTCGTGCACCTACCCGTGCTACCACAACTTAGTTGGGCACATCATCTCAATCAAATATAAAGATAACCTCTTTCATTTAGGCAAATAAGCCCTAGAGCCCGGTTTCAACATCCGAAATTCTTTGCCATGCCTGTTTCCAACCTACGCTCATCATAACAATCACTACACACAACACCAAGATGTGACTGCATACCTTAGCTGAATTCACACCTTGCGTAATTTTACTCATAGGACAACAATAATATTCTCTGATCAAGTTAGTCGAAATTCCACGAATTTAATGCTCCCATTGCACCACAAAACATACATAGGTTTTGCTAAAATTCTTACAATACCACCACGACAGAAGAGATGTGTGGAAATTTATAACCAACTACTAAATCAACAAATCTTTGAGTCTATACTCCTGACAAGGACCATCACCTCATTCTGAACCAAATAATGGTCTTTACTCTTCAGTATACTTCATATGTTCAGATTGCACAGATCCTAAGTCCAATGACCTCGTCTCACCTAGTACGAACTGCTTAGGAAATATGCCTCCCCGAACATGGTCAAAAGTCTTATATGATGCCCCAACATGCCAATAGGCTACCAATTCGAACGTGATATAAAAGGAAAACGAAAACAGGAAATCCAACTACCCCGCTCGCGAATCATACATGCAACGCGGACACACAACTAATGTGAGTTTTACTTAGAAAAATAGGAAATGAAACACATAAAAATAGATATAGGGAACTGTACTCAATATCACATTGTTGCGGCGCACAACCCGATCTAAATAACATAACCCTCACCTAAGGAAATGAACATCAATCTAAATTGCTCATTACTACAAAATACCGAATATCGGTCATAAGCACACTAAGTGCATAATACCATCCCCGAGGGGACATATAGAGCTATAAGCTACAAAATTAAAGCACAACTGAGGTGCGATATACAATCTGAATCCCAAAAGCTATTTTGCTCATATAACATCATCTCTACGTGGAACCTCAACACATAAGCAATTCACCAAGCCGTTTTACAACTCACACTGCATAATATATCATTACATAAAATAATTGATGACAAAATAACATCTTGACTACTCTTCCATATGGAGCGCATTATTGAAATGAACACATTTTGCCTGATATAGAGCCCATATTCACATTTGAATTCATACACAGACCTCAAGCCGATTCTGATCGAACTAGACTAGGCTAATAACATTTCAAAGGTCCATAATAACTTCTCTTTCGCTCATAACACATAAGAACATCCATCATAGCCAGATAAATCATTCGCAGTCCACAACTCAATAGATCAAGTGCCCTCCAAGCATCAATTCCCAAATCGATGGTATCACACAATCTTCATACTTGGTTTAAATCTTCAATCAATCAAGTGACTACATGCCACACTTGTACAACCTTCCTGTGGGACACGCTCCCACAACCTACCATAACAAATAATTGGTTCGTACCTCCAAACCACCCATCGCACTTACGCTGAAAAGCGATCAAGAATCATTAACCAAGATGCAAAGCCTTTTTCACAAAACACCGATCTCAGGTGACGCTGAAGACAATACCAACTTACCTTAAACATCGAAACTCCTTTCCTGCTCATCCGAGCTCGTGACATTCTTATCAACACCGAACTGCTACCTTGATCTTCACTTCAAATTCCATACCGCTCACTGCACCCAACATGCCAATATACGATAGAACACGTTTTTCATCATAGCTTCGGAACCACTATTAGGTTAACACTTCATCATATAAAACTTTCCACTTACTCACTTCAGGAGAACCATAACAACACACAGGTGAATTCTCATGACCGTAGAATATGCAAATCTCTAAGTAGTGGTCTAAGCCACCATAGCCCTTCTGGGGCCCACCTCCACATAACATGCCACAATGGTAGAATACTTTCTGAATAACACCAACTACGGCGACTGACAAACCTCGCACGCACCGTGACAATTTACTTGCATAACTTGATCACACCGAAAGAATTGATCACTACCAGCAACATGCCAATTCGACTATGGCTAACCAATCCCTCTTCTTCCAATTTGTCCTTGATTGCCATAGAAATAATGTTAACTCCATTCAACACTTAACACACTCCATCCGCACTCATCCCGAGTGACCCTGAATCACGAGACCATGCTATATCAAATCCCACGAACCATTTCGTACCTCCTAATTGCTACACTGCAAGTTAAAACATCATAGAACATCCTGTAACCCTTCTCATAAGCTACTACCAAGCTTGATTCTAAACCACACCTATAGGCTCACAATCATTAATCACCACACTTTGCCCTTCTGAACCCACTAGGACCGTTGTTAAGAGCCACCCTCTCTGACTTGGCCCCGAATATAATCAATTCCATAAATCTTCTAGCACATGAATACCCCCTCGGCGAAGCACCCGACAGAATCACTTCCTTGAAACCCACATCTATACAAGGCATAAGTCCGGAATCCTTCCCCAAGTCTGAACATGGCCAATAAGGCCAACCTTAGCACGTCGCTAACAATTCCTTTGCTCGAATTACCACTTATATTATTTTTCCTGTAGCTAAAATAACCCATCAATATGCTAATAATCAGAAACCTCGTAAGAAGATAACCATACAATCCAATCGTAGGCGGTGAGACTCTCCCACTTAGCTCGAAGCCACTATTACCTACCTCTGGAATTCACCCGAATTTTTAATCTCTTATTGACATCACCTTGCGCAATTAACTGCCAAAATTCTGAGATTTTTTTTGTAAAATCCCCTTTTTATACTCCGAATCATCAACCACTGTTACGACCCCAACCCCGATCGTGATGGCGCCCAACACCATGCTAGGCAAGCCCGACCAACTCAACACTCAATCCCTTTTTATTAAAAATTCAATGCCGATTAACAAGATTTAATTACTAAACTGATGTGAATAAAAGTCTGAAATAAAGATGAAATGTGCGGAAACCATAATAATAATCTATACAAAAGCCCACCAATCCGGTGTCACGAGTCAAAAACCTCTAGTAGATGAGTCCAATAGTCTGATACAAGAACAATCTAAAAATGCGAAAAAGTAAAGAAAGATAGAGGGAGAAATCGGGTTTGCGGACGCCATGCAGCTACCTCGATAACTCCGATGAAATCTGAACTGCAGAATAGCTCGAACTACGCCTCAGGAATACCTAGATCTGCACACATGGTGCAGGGAGTAATGTGAGTACTGCGACCCAGTGAGTAATAAAAGTGAATAATGGCTGACAGTATTAAATCACGTAAAAGCACTAAGTAGTTCTATATCAAAGCAGTAAGAACATTTAACAGCAAAAGTCGGGAAAAATTCCTTAAAACCAGTACTCATCTCATATACTTTTCACAATAGCCGAATTCATAATTATATCGCTGCGGCATGCAGCCCGATCAGTATATCGCTGTGGCGCATAGCCCGATCCATAATAATAGTCGACTGCGCTCACTGGGGGTGTACAGACTCCGGAGGGGCTCCTACAGCCCAAGCGCTATATTGCTGCGGCGCGCAGTTCGACCTATATATATATAAGTATACACTTGCTGCGGCGTGCAACCTGATCCATATATATATATATATATATATATATATATATATATATATATATTTCTGCTGCGTGCAGCCAGATCCAAATATATATAATTCTCACAACTAGGCCCCTGGCCTCTCTCAGTCATTAACCTCACCATCAGACTCTCAGTCTATCTTAGTTATCAATCTCACCATCAGACCCTCGGTCTATCTTAGTAAAATTCGGAACTCAGCCCAAAAACAGTTTCCACACTTTTAAGAATATAGTGATAAAGCCAGATTTGAGAAATAAACAGGTAAAACATGACTGAGGGTATGCTTTCAAACAAGGAGGGTGAGGAAAGATAGTAAAAATACCCCTGATGGTCTCAACAGGTCGGCACAAGGCCCCAAACTTGGCATATAACCCAAAATATAATAACATTAAATAATTAACTATCAAATACACAATAAAATAATCGTTCGGGATGGACTAGGTCAAAATCCCCAGTGGTGCTGTACCCCACNATAACTTCATTCCGGATTAGCAATTTCGAAAGCCAGTTCATATTATATTAATCAGTTAGAAACATGACTGAGGGTATGATTTTTAACAAGTAAAGTGAGGTCAATTAGTAACAATGCCCCTAAGGGTCCTACAGGATGGCACAAGTCCCCAAACATGGCAACTAGCCCAAATCATAATGATAATAATAAAATCTCAGTCTAAAATAAAGTAAAATTATCAATCGGGATGGACCAAGTCCTAATCCCCAGTGGTAACGGACCCCACACTCATCATACAGCGTGTGTCTCACCTCAACATAGCACTACGTTGTGCAAATTCTAGGGTTTCAAACCCTCAGGACATCATTTATAATCATTACTCACCTCAAGCCGGCAGAACTCTAGCTGGCTATGCCCTTGCCTCTCAAATCGACCTCCTCGCACGTCGAATCTGATCAAAACCACAATGAATACGTCACAATATGCTAAGGAAAAAATACCCAATCGAAAAATACCAAAAATCTCGAAATTAGCAAAACTCGAGCCCCATGCCCACTTCTCGAATCTCAAAAATTTTCACATCAACGGGCTCCTTATCTCGCCACGAGTCTATACATATTAAGAACTCTCATATTCGAGCTCAAATGGCCCTTCAAATCCCAATTTAAAATTTCAAAAACTCAAGCCATAGTTCTTCCCATTTTAGCCAAGTTTCCATGAATTTCAAGGTTAGTTTCGCATAATAATCACGTTTTTAGTTCATAGGACTCACCTCCAATCAATCCTAGTCGAAAACCTCTTCAATTTCTCCCAAAAAGCTCTTAAAATGATCAACAATGGAGGAAAATATGACTTAGCTCGCGGAGGAAATATTATTAAAACCCTTCTGTCCAGCTGACATTTTACCCTATGCGAACACGAGTTCTCTCTCGTGTTCGTGAACGCGGTGCCTTACCCGCGAATGCGATTCTTTAGCTGATACAACTACGCAAACACGAGCCTGATGCCACGAATGCGAAGAACAATGGCAACAGGGCCTAGGCCCCTCCTACGCGAACGCGAACGGGTTGACGCGAACGCGAACGGGTTGACGCGAACGCGAAGCTCAACCCCCTTTGCCTTCTGTGAACGCGAGCCTCTAACACGAATGCGAAGGCTTAAATTCCTGCCTTCCAAAACCTTCTTCGCGAACGCGGAGAGATAAATCTCTACAACACCTGAAATGAAAAATCTGCAACTTCTCAAAGCCAAAAATGATCCGATTGACCATCCGAAACTCACCTGAGGCCCTCGGGACCTCAACCAAAAGCACCAACACCTCTCATAACATCATTCAAATTTGTTCCAATCATTAAAACACCTCAAAGAACACTAAAACCATCAATTCTCATCGAATTCAAGCCTAAGTTCTTCAAAAACTTCCGAAATACGCATTCGATCAAAAACCTAACCAAATCACCTCCGAATGACCTGAAATTTTACACACACATCCCAAATCACTTAACGAAGCTACAGAAACTCTCGAAATTCCATTCCGATCCTCAGATCAAAATCTCACCTATCAACCGGAATTCACCAAAATACTAACTTCGCCAATTCAAGCCTAATTCTGCACCAGACCTCCAAAACTTCTTCCGATCACACTTCTAAGTCACAAATCATCCCTCGAAGCTAACCGAACCTTCAGAAATTAGATCCGAGCCCTCTAACACATAAGTCAACATCCGATTGACTTTTCCAAACTAAGCTTTACTTAAAGAGACTAAGTGTCTCATTTCCTTCTAAAATCAATCCAAACCAACTTGTTCACACAAGACACTGATAATGAACCATAAAAAAGTTGAAAATGGGGAAAACGGAGCGGTGAATCATGAGACGACGGGTCAGTTCGTCACAACCACATTCGCACAACCGATCTCTTAGTTGTATAACTAATAGAATTCTTCGCAGAAGCCTCGCCAACCACACGACTGCTAACCTACTCACAAGGAATAACCCTCATGTGGAAATCACTTCCCGACATCCTCCAACGCTGCTGCACGGGGTACAATCACTACGACATCAATAACCCATCCTGAGTCCAAGCTCACTCACTAGCTGCACAACTCCATTCCTTATGGACATCAATTAAACGTGCGGTAACATCCTCCCAATTAAAAGTTATATTGTATCCTTCTTTATTCAAGTAGCTCCTTCCCATTATATCAAATCTCCTATCGTATAATAGCCCATACTTCATATTAAATCCGTAGACCCCAAATCACCAATCAATAAAATTCCCAAGTCACCCCAAACTCTCCTTAAGGCGCATAGTCATCCTACCCCAATGCCCATATGCAACTCTGCCACTCTCCCGTTTTGGCAGAACTCATCTCTTTAATCGACTACTTGACCTTTTCCTCTTATACTTGGCCTTCTAGAAAATTTAGCCACCGCCTGACACTTCCCACATGTCTTTCCAAATCCTTTGCTACTCAGTTGCTACCATAAATAAAATCCATCTTCGAGGCACTTGAACCCACAATTGCTGCTAACTTTACACCTTTCAGAAGATCATCTTTCTCATACCATCGACATTAGAAACACTGATTCAACCCTGAACTATCGCACCTTGCGATATATGACAGCTGCATTTTCAATACTATCTCATAATAGCTCGCCCCAAAGGTGAATTGTAGAAGGTCATAACACCGGTGAACTTAGTACATTCAATTAGGACAACGTCACCCCATCATAGAAGAAAGCTCCACCACGCTCGTAAATACCAAGTCTCATTACTCCACTAGCCCACAGTTGACCATTCTTAGTCTGATTGCCTTTCCCCTACCGGGAATAAAATATGGAATATCTAGATTATGCACTGATTCAACCTCCCTTCAAGTCATTCACCGCCCCGACACGTAGGAAAATGTCCTACCATCATATCAATACTACAGAACAATAGTTTATAGCATCATGGCAACTTGTGCCTAGCCTCAGAGCTTTTAAAGGTATCGCTACTGAGCTAAAATGATAGAATATCCTTCCACAAGGCGACGATAATAGTTCAGAGAACTATACAGGGAGAAATACCCCGTACTACATTGGTAGTACCATAACAATTCTTCAATTCTCGATTTATAAGAAGTGGTTTGTGTCGTACAAGATTGAATAGGAATGAATTAAAGGAATACGCCTCCAAGGATCAAATCACATGATAAGTAATCAAGAAGGGAAGTACTCCTAACAGTCCTGCAGCCTCTCGAGGATCAGTACAGACGTCTCCGTACCGATCCGCAAGACTCTACTAGACTTGCTCCTGACCCGTGAGACCCTAGGAACCTAGAGCTCTAATACCATATTTTCATGACCCAAAATCCCCTAAGGGTTGTGATGGCACCAGACACCGCTATCAGGCAAGCCAACCAATAATACTTAATTAAATTCTCATTTTAAATATTTTCGAAACCACTTCTTTTATGCATTTAAACAATACGTGATAAATTCCACTGAATAAATGAGGAAATATTTGACAATTTTAAATTTCTGAATAAACCCATAGACATCCCCAGAACCTGGTGTCACAAGTGCATGAGCTATTTCTAAGAAACTGTAATGACCCGGCCGGTCATTTTTGGAATTTACATCCCGATCCCCTATTAACTGTTTTCCCCAAGTTTATTTCTGCTATTTTGATTTGACGGGATGTTCAGTTTTGAGTTTTGGAGAGTTTTAGGATACTTAATCCCTAAATGAGAGCTTAAGTATTGGAAAATTTACCATAGTCAGAACAGTGTGAGGACAGACTTGGAATGGAAATTCGATGGTTCCGTTAGCTCCGTTAGGTGATTTCGCATTTAGGGGCATGGTCAGATTGTATTTTGGAGATCCGTAGCTAATTTAGGCTTGAAATGCGGAAAGTTGAATTTTTAAAGTTTCCGGTTTGATAGTGGGATTTTGATTTGAGGGTCGAAATAGAATTTCGAGAGTTGCAATAGTTCCGTTATGTCATTTGGGATGTGAGTGCAAAGTTTTAGGTCATTCGGATGTGGTTTTGTTAGGTTTTTGATCAAAAGTGTGTTTTTAGAGTTTTTGGGATTCTTAAGCTTGAATCCGATGAAAAATAGGTGTTTTGATTTTGTTTTGAGCGTTCCAAAGGTTGGAACAAGTTTGAATGAGGTTTTAGGATATGTTGGTGCCTTTGGTTGAAGTCCCGGGGGCCTCGGGTGTGTTTCGGACACTCAACAGGTCATTTTGAGTTGTTAAAAAGTTTTAAAAATTTAGGTTCAGATGTTGCAGACATTTCTTCATCGCGATCGCGTGGGGTGTATCGCGATCGCGAAGGCTTAGGCAAGGCCGAGGGAATTTTACTCTTCACATTTGCATGAAGAGGGATGTGAATGCATATATTTGGGGTAGTGTCGAATCGCGAACGCGTGGGCTAGGCCGCCTTCGCGAAGAGGAAATGGGGCGGAAGAGGTTGGTCAATCATTTCTCTACGCGGTTGCGTGGAGTCAATCGCGATTGCGTAGGTCTAGGAGGTTAGAGCATCGTGTTCATGGACGGGGTTCTGCATTCGTATAGAATAATCTGAGGCACGTGAAGTTTTGCTCTTCGCGATCGCGACTGGACTTACGCGATCGCGATTAAGGAAATCCCTGGGCAGAATTTAAAAACCCAAAATCAAGGGTTTAGCCATTTTTATCAAAACTTAAGCTTGGGAGCTCGGATTTGAGCGAGATTTTGAGGGATTTTCAGATATATCGATTGAGTAACGATTCTAAACTACTTTGTGCTTGTAACCCATTAATCAAAGCATGATTCCTCTTTTAATTTCGGATTTTGAATGAAAATTAGGGAAAAGTTCTTAGACCTAGAAATTTAGTTTTGATTAGGTTTTTGACATCCGATTTGAGAGATTTTTGTATGATTATACTCGTGAGAGTACGAGGTTTCTGAAAATATTAATTTCACCCAATTCTGAGATGTTGGCCTGAGGGGCGTTTTGGTCGTTTTACCTAATTTCGTGCATTAGCTTAAAATTTAATTATAGAATAAGTTACTTGAAGTGTTATTTACATTATGCAAATGAATTTAATAAATTTGGGCCATTTGGAGTTAGATACTCGTGGCAAAGGCGTGGTTTCGAGTTGATTTGAGCTTTATTCAAGGTAAGTGGCTTGTCTAACCTTTTGTGGGGGACCTTTCCCCTTAGGATTGATATTGTGGTGATTGAAATGCCTCATACGTGAGGTGACGAGTGCGTACTTGAGCTAATTATTGAAAAATCCGATTTTCTTTAAGTATTTCAATTGAGTTCCTTCTCCTATTTCATGTTACTTGCGTATTTAGCCTGTTTTTAGTTTAGAAAAGTATGTTTAGTAGACTTAATATCCTATTTTCTTAATTTGCCCTATTTACATTACGTGAAGCATGTTAGGCTAGACTTATCTGTTTACTTAGTACGAAATCTAGCATTTGTTGAGTATTTCCTGTGTTGCTGCTATGTGTTTTCAATTTGGGACTACGGGATGGCATCCCGGAAGATCCCCTGTAAGTACTTATGATATGGACTGAGGTGCGGGATATTAAGAGATCCCCGACACGTATATTGAGGATACTAAGAGATTCACAGGATACCAAGAGATCCCTAGTATATTATGAGGATACCAAGAGATCCTCGGGATACCAAGAGATCCCCGGTTATCATCCTTGCTATGAGTGGTAGTTCCTTGTGGTTTGCCTTTACCTTTATTTTCCGTTATTGTACTTTTATTATCCTGTATAGGCTCTTACTGTAAATTCTCAATTGCACTGCTTATCCTATCCTGTCACTTTATTATTTATTTAATCTTAGTAGGGCCCTAACCTTCCTCCTCACTACCCAACCGAGGTTAGGCTTGGCACTTATTGAGTACCGCTGTGGTGTAATCATGCCCTTTCTGCGCATGTTTTTCATGTGCAGATCCAGGTACCTCTGCATAGGCTTACCATCCTTGAGGCAGGGTGAGCTTTTGGAGACTTCTAGGTACATCTGCCGCGTCCGCAGACCGAAGAGTCTCCCTCTTTATTCTATCTTGTAGTGTCAGCCCTTCTATCATACTGTTGATGTAGACATTTTAGAGTTTGAGCATTTTATTATATTTCTTTCAGCTTGTGTTCCCGTGAGTTTCCGGGGTTTGGGATATTATTGTAGAAGTTTGAAATGTTGTGCTTTATGTGCCGAGTGACATTTTATATTTTGTTTTCATTTTGTTAAATCTTGGTTTTAAGTTATATTTTTCGCAAGATTTCGATTGTTTTTTCGCACTTGATAGGCTTACCTATTCGTAGGGACTAGGTGGCGTCACGACAATTCACGGAGGGTGAACTGGGGTCATGACAAGTTTGTATCACAGCTCGAGTTCATAGAAGTCACGGAACACATGCCGGTTTATTAGGGTCTCGCTGATCGGTACGGAGATGTCTGTACTTATCTACGAGAGGCTATGTAATTGTTAGGAAAATTTCACTTCCTTTGATTTCGTTGTCGTGCGAGATTTTTGATATCACAACTAAACTTTTATCTTTCTATTCTCTCATAGATGGTGAGGATATGTGCTACCAGAGATGATTAGGCACCCGCGCCCCCTATTGGAGCCGCCAGAGGCTGGGGCCGGAGTAGAGGCCAAGGACGCACTCTTGGTTCAGCCAGAGCACTCGCGCGAGCTGCCGTCGATGTACCACCAGCAGTACCAGCTGGAGTCCAGATGCCTGATACGTCTGCCACTACTACTCCAGCACTCCAGGAGACTTTGGCACAGTTTATGACCATGTACACCTCTTTGGCTCAAGCAGGGTTGCTTCCCCTTACTGCAGCCACATCCCAGGCCGGGGGAGGAGTAAAGTCTCTCGCCACCCGCACTCCTGAGCAGCGAGTGCATGTTGAGCAGGTCCCAGAGGTTATTCCTGTGCCGCCCGCAGTACCAGTTCAGCTCGAGGACAGGGCAGCGGCTTCAGAGGATGAGTAGCGGAGACTTGAGAGGTTCAAGAAATATGATCCTCCTGTATTCAGTGGGTTAGCATCAGAGGATGCCTTTGGATTTCTGGAAGAGTGCTACTGTATTCTCCGCACTATGGGTATATCAGGATCTAGCGGGGTTTCCTTCACTACTTTCCAGATTCGTGGTGCCGCCTATCAGTGGTGGCGTGCTTATGAGTTAGACAGTCCGGATGAGGCAGCTTCCCTGACTTGGTCTCAGTTTTAAGATATATTCACGAGGGAGTATGTCTCCCAGAGTCTTAGGGATGCCTGTCACGCGGAGTTTGAGCGGTTGCGCCAGGGTACTATGATTGTCTCGGAGTATGCTGTCCATTACATTGACTTGGCTAGACATGCACCAGCTTTGGTTTCTATGGTTCGCGAGAAGGTTCGTCGGCTCATTGAGGGGCTTATTTCCAGCATCAGATATAGCATGACTTGTGAGTTAGAGACAGATATATCTTATCATCATGTGGTGATCATTGCTAGGAGGATTGAGGGTATGCATGCTAGGGATATAGAGGAGAGGGAGGCCAAGATGTCTTGAGAGTCGGGCCATTATTCTGGTGCCCGTGCCCCAGCTACAAGTCGTCATGGTAGGGGTCATATGGGCCGCCCTGTTCATTCAGCTCTTCCAGCAGCCAGTGGTATTCCAACCCCACCTAGGCCTCAGGAGCCTTATTATGCACCTCCAGTCTCTAGTGCACCTCCTGCACAGGGTGCTTCTAGTGGTCAGTCCAGCAGACCTGGCCCAAGCCGGTCATAGCCACCACGTCATCCCAAAGCTTGTTTTGAGTGTGGTGACACACTCCATGTGGTGAGGGATTTCCCCAAACTTGGGAGGGCTGCACCGCCATAAACCCCTCAGCTGCAGCGCACCCTGCAAGCTCTTAGGCTATGGTCCCAGCACCAGCTGCTACTCCACTGGCCCAGCCTGCCAGAGGTGGAGGTCGGGGAGGTAGAGGTTGCCCTCTAGGGAGAGGCCAGGCCAGATATTATGCTCTTCCAGGCCATACTGAGGCCGCCTCCTCCGATTCTATCATCACAGGTACTATCTTGGTCTGCCACAGAGATGCATTGGTTCTATTAGATCCAGGCTCCACTTACTCTTATGTGTCTTCTTATTTTGCTCCATATTTGGGTGTACCTCGGGACTCTTTGAGTTCCCCAGTTTTTGTTTCTACTCCCATGGGAGATTCTTTTGTTGTGGACCGCGTTTACCGGTCATGTTTGGTTATTCTTGGTGGTTTTGAGACCATAACTAACTTATTATTGCTCAGTAGGGTTGATTTTGACATTATTTTGGGCATGGATTGGTTGTCTCCCCATTATGCTATTCTTGATTGTCATACTAAAACCGTGACACTGGCCATGCTAGGTGTACCGCATATTGAGTGGAGGGGTGCCTTAGGTTACACTCCCAGTAGAGTTATTTCTTTCCTTAAGGCTCAGTGTATGGTTGAGAAAGTTTGTGATGTGTACTTAACTTATGTGAGAGATGCCGGTATGGATACTCCTTCTGTTGATTCAGTCCCAGTAGTACGGGATTTCCCTGATGTGTTTCCAACTGATCTTCCGGGCATGCCACCTGATATGGACATTGATTTTGGCATTGATGTATTGCCAGGCACTCAGCCCATTTCTATCCCTCTGTACCGTATGGCTCCTCCTGAGTTGAAGGAGCAATTGCAGGAATTACTTGATAAGGGTTTTATTCGGCCCAATGTATCGCCTTGGGGTGCTCCTGTGTTATTTGTGAAGAAGAAGGATGGTTCTATGCACATTTGTATTGATTACCGCCAGTTGAATAAGGTGACAGTGAAGAACCGCTATCCTTTGCCTCGTATTGATGACATGTTCGACCAGTTTCAGGGTGCTTGTGTGTTTTCTAAGATTGACTTGCGTTCAGGCTATCATTAGTTGAAGATTCGGGATCCAGACATCCCTAAGACTGCCTTCATGACTTGGTATGGTTATTACGAATTCCTTGTTATGTCTTTTGGGCTGACTAATGCCTCAGCAGCCTTCATGCATCAGATGCACAGTGTTTTCTGGCCATATCTTGATTTGTTCGTGATCATTTTTATTGATGACATTCTGGTGTATTCACGGAGTCGGGGAGAGCATGAGCAGCACTTGAGGACAGTGCTCCAGACCTTGAGAGAGAAGAAGTTGTATGCTAAGTTCTCAAAATGTGAGTTTTGGTTAGAATCCGTGGCGTTCTTGGGTCATGTGGTCTTGAAAGAGGGTTTTCAGGTGGATCCGAAGAAAGTGGAGGCCATGCAGAGTTGGCCCAGACCATCCTCAGCTAAAGAGATCCATAGTTTTCTTGGCTTGGTGGGTTATTACCGTCTATTTGTTTAGGGGTTTTCATCTATTGCAGCACCTATGACCAGATTGACCCAGAAGGGTGCTCCGTTCCAGTAGACGGACGAGTGTGAGGTGAGCTTTCAGAAGCTCAAAAAAACCCTGACTATAGCCCCAGTTTTGATATTGCCTACCGGTTCGGGGTCTTGTACTGTCTATTATGATGCCTCGAGAGTTGGCCTTGGAGCGGTATTGATGCATGATGGTAGGGTGATTGCCTACGCATCCAGACAGTTGAAGATACATGAGAAGAATTATCCTGTCCATGATCTTGAGTTAGCTGCCATTGCTCATGCCTTGAAGATCTGGCGTCATTAATTGTACGGTGTGCCTTGTGAGATATATACTAATCACTAGAGTTTGAAACATCTGTTCAAGTTAAAGGACCTTAATTTGTGTCAGAGGAGATGGCTAGAGTTGCTGAAGGATTATGACATCACTATCTTATATCACCCGGCAAGGCCAATATGGTGGCCGATGCTTTGAGCCACCGGGCAGAGAGTTTGGAGAGTTTGGCCTATTTAACAATAGCAGAGAGGCCTATGGCGATGGATGTTCAGGCCCTAGCCAGCTAGTATGTGGTCTCTCGGTTTTCCTTATTTGATCGTATCCAGGAACGTCAGTTTGATGACCCTCATTTGCTTGTCCTCAAGGATAAAGTATTGTATGGCGATGCACGAGATGTGATTATTGGTGATGACAAAGTATTGAGGATGCAGGGTCGAGTTTGTGTACCCAATGTTGATAGTCTTCGGGAGCTGATTCTAGAGGAGGCCTATAGTTCGCGGTATTCCATTCATCCGAGTTCCGTGAAGATGTATCAGGATTTGAGGCAGCACTACTGGTGGAGGCAAATGAAGAAGGATATAGTTGGGTTTGTAACTTGGTGCCTTAATTGTCAGCAGGTGAAGTATGAGCACCTGAGACCGGGTGGATTGCTTCAGCAGATAGAGATTCCGGAGTGGAAGTCAGAGCGGATCACCATGGACTTCATATCTGGACTCCCACGGACCTTGAAGAAGTTCGATGCTATTTGGGTTATTGTGGATCGGCTGACTAAGTCTGCGCATTTCATCCCTGTGTGTATTACCTATTCCTCGGAGCGGTTGGCGGAGATTTATATCCGGGAGATTGTCCGTCTGCATGGTATTCCAGTTTCCATTATTTTAGATAGAGGTACTCAATTCACATCGATTTTGGAGAGCCGTACAGCAGGAGTTGGGTACTCGGGTAGAGTTAAGAACAACATTTCACCCTCAGATGGACGGGCAGTCCGAGCGCACTATTCAAATTCTTGAGGATATGCTCCGTGCATATATGATTGAGTTTGGAGGTTCTTGGGATCAGTTCTTGCCGTTGGTGGAGTTTGCCTATAACAACAGTTATCAGTCCAGCATTCAGATGGCACGGTATGAGGCCTTATATGGTAGGCGATGTAGATCTCCGATGGGTTGGTTCGAGCCGGGTGAGGCCAGATTGTTGGGCACGGATTTGATTCAGGATGCTTTGGAGAGAGTCAAGGTGATTCCGGATAGATTCCGTACAGCCTAGTCCATTATGCGGATTGAAAGGCTTGTGATGTTTCCTATATGGTTGGAGAGCGGGTTCTGCTTCAGGTTTCACCTATGAAGGGCGTTATGAGATTTGGGAAGAAGGGAAAGTTGAGTCCGAGGTTTATTGGCCCTTTTGAGATATTGAGGCGCGTTGGGGAGGTTTCTTACGAGCTTGCCTTACCTCCCAGCTTGGCAGGAGTTCACCAGGTATTTCATGTTTCTATGCTTCGGAGGCATCACGGTGATTCGTTGCACGTGTTGGATTTCAGCTCAGTCCAGTTAGAGAAGGATCTATCTTATGTTAAGGAGCCAATGGCAATATTGGACAGGCAGGTCAGGAAGCTGAGGGCAAAGAAAGTTGCATCCGTGAAGGTTCAGTGGCGGGTTAGCCGGCCGAGGAGGCGACCTGGGAGATCGAGCAGGATATGCGCAGCCAGTACCCTCATCTTTTCACTACTTCATGTATGTATTTGTGCTCATTCGAGGACGAACGAATATTTAAGTGTGGGAGGATGTAACGACCTGGTCGATTATTTTTGGAATTTACGCCCTGATCCCCTATTAACTATTTTTCCCAAGTTTATTTCTACTATTTTGATTTACCAGGATGTTCGATTTTGAGTTTCAGAGAGTTTTGGGACACTTAGTCCCTAAATGAGAGCTGAAGTGTTAAAAAATTGACCGTAGTCAGAACAGTGTGAAGACGGCCTCGGGATGGAAATTCGATGGTTCCGTTAGCTCCGTTAGGTGATTTTGCGTTTAGGGGCATGGTTGGATTGTGTTTTGGAGGTCCGTAGCTAATTTAGGCTTGAAATGCGGAAAGTTGAATTTTTAGAGTTTCCGGTTCGATAGTGGGATTTTGATCCGAGGGTCGGAATGGAACTTTGAGAGTTGCAGTAGTTCTGTTATGTCATTTGGGATGTGCGTGCAAAGTTTCTGGTCATTCGTATGTGGTTTGGTTAGGTTTTTGATCAAAAGTGTGTTTTTAGAGTTTTTGGAATTCTTAAGCTTGAATCCGATGAAAAATAGGTGTTTTGATGTTGTTTTGAGCGTTCTGAAGGTTAGAAAAAGTTTGAATGAGCTTTTAGGATATGTTGGTGCCTTTGGTTGAGGTCCCGAGGGCCTCAGGTGTGTTTCAGAGGCTCAACGGGTCATTTTGAGTTGTTAAAAAGTTGTAGAAATTCAGGTTCATATGTTGCAGACATTTCTTCATCATGATCACGTGGGGTGTATCGCGCTCGCGAAGGCTTAGGCGAGTGAGGGAATTTTGCTTTTCGTGTTCGCGTGAAGAGGGATATGAACGCGTAGCTTTGGGGCAGTGTCAAATCGCGAACGCGTGGGCTAGGCCGTGTTCGCGAAGAGGAAATGGGGCGGAAGAGGTTGGTCAATCATTTCTCTACGCGATCGCGTGGAGTCAACCGCGATCGCGTAGGTTGACGAGGTTAGAGCATCATGTTCGTGGACGGGGTTTTGCGTTCGCATAGAGTAATCTGAGGCGCATGAAGTTTTGCTCTTTGCGATCGTGATTGGACTTATGCGATCGCGGTTAAGGAACTCCCTGGGCAGAATTTAAAAACCCAAAATCGAGGGTTTAGCCATTTTTATCAAAACTTAAGCTTGGGAGCTCGGATTTGAGGGATTTTTAGAGATATCGATTGGGTAACGATTCTAAACTCCTTTTTGCTTGTAACCTATTAATCTAAGCATGAATTCCTCTTTTAATTTCGGATTTTGAATAAAAATTGGGGAAAGTTCTTAGACCTAGAAATTCAGTTTTGGTTGGGTTTTTGACATTCGATTTGAGAGATTTTTGTATGATTAGACTCGTGAGAGTACGAGGTTTCTGAAAATATTAATTTCACCCGATTCCGAGACGTTGGCCTGAGGGACATTTTGGTCATTTTACCTAATTTCGCGCATTATCTTAGAATTTAATTATCGAATCAGTTACTTGAGTGTTATTTACATTATGCAAATGAATTTAATAGATTTGGGCCATTTGGAGTCGGATACTTGTGGCAAAGGCGTGGTTTCGAGTTGATTTGAGCTTTATTCGAGGTAAGTGGCTTGTCTAACCTTGTGTGGGGGACCTTTCCACTTAGGATTGATATTGTGGTGATTGAAATTCCTCGTACGTGAGGTGACGAGTGCGTACTTGATCTAATTGTTGAAAAATCCGGTTTTCTTTAAGTATTTCAATTGAGTTCCTTCTCATATTTTATGTTACTTGCCTATTTAGCCTGTTGTTAGTTTAGAAAAGTATGTTTAGTTGACTTAATTGCCTATTTGATCAATTTGACTTAATTGCATTATGTGAAGCATGTTAGGCTGGACTTATGTGTTTACATAGTACGAAATCTAGCATTTGTTGAGTATCTCTTGTGTTGCTGCTATGTGTTTTTAATTTGGGACTACAGGATGGCATCCCTGGAGATCCCCTGTAAGTACTTATGATCTGGACTGAGGTGCGGGATACTAAGAGATGGCCGACACGTATATTGAGGATACTAAGAGATCCACGGGATACCAAGAGATCCCTAGTATATTTTGAGGATACAAAGAGATCCCCGGTTATCATCCTTGCTCTGAGTGGTAGTTCCTTGTGGTTTGCCTTTACCTTTATTTTCCATTATTGTAATTTTATTATCTTGTATAGGCTCTTATTGTAAATTCTCAATTGCACTGCTTATCCTATCCTATCACTTTTTTATTTAGTTAACCTCAGTAGGGCCCTGATGTTTCTCGTCACTACCCAACCAAGGTTAGGCTTGGCACTTATTGAGTACCACTGTGGTGTACTCATGCCCTTTCTGCGCATGTTTTTCATGTGCAGATCCAGGTACCATTGCACAAGCTTACCATCCTTGAGGCAGGGAGAGCTTTTTGAGACTTCGAGGTACATCTACCGCGTTCGCAGACCGAAGAGTCTCCTCTTTGTTCTATCTTGTAGTGTTGACCCTTCTATCAGACTGTTGAAGTAGACATTCCGGAGTTAGAACATTTTACTATATTTCTTTCAGCTTGTGTTCCCATGAGTTTTCGGGTTTTGGGATAGTATTGTAGAAGTTTGAGATGTTGTGCTGTATGTGCCGAGTGACATTTTATATTTCGTTTCCATTTTGTTAAATCTTGGTTTTAAGTTATATTTTCCGCAAGGTTTCGATTGTCTTTCCACATTTGTTAGGCTTACCTAGTCGTAAGGAATAGGTGCCATCACAACAATTCACGAAGGGCGAACTAGGCTTGTGACAGAAACAATATAATACAACATCTGTCCGGAATACAAATGGACAGAAAGTAAATACAATATACTGGAAGGGACTATACTAGCTGCTGGCCGCCTCGAATAATGCAAATCACCTAGTCCCAGTATCATCTATGCTGCTACGCCCCATAGGCCCCTGGAGGTACATATGCATGTGCAACAAAAATCCAAAAAGTGTAGTGTGAGTACAAAAACAACGTGTACTCAATGAGTATCCCGTCTAATCTCGAAGAAGTAGAGACGAGATGGTCGACTTCGACACTTACTAGTGGTACAATAATAATATATTATTAATGCGATGATTCACGGATTTATTAACAACAGTAAATTCAGATAAGTCACGAAACAGGTTAAAGTTCCCTTTTTATTTAAAAGCCTCCTGATTCGTAATCCATTTCTTAACAATTATCTCAAGTCGGGGAGAGCAGATATCAATATCAAGAAATATCCAGGCAAGCAATACAACCATGCGCAACTCATGCCGAGGTCGTACGGCCTAATCCAACATAAATGTAAATTGTGCACTGCCGAGGGTTAAACGGAACGAACAATAGATGCATCTATTACCCCGCTCGCATATCATACATGCGATGCGGTCAACATTAAATAAACAAATATCTCGCTCGTGAATCATACATGCGATGCGGACACACATATATACACAGAGTCAAACCAATTAAGAGTTTATCGGGAAATGTTTATTGCAATAAAAGCAAATTTTCCTTTAATGATTTAAGAAAAGTCAAGCTCAATCCTTTTTGAAATTCATTTACTGATTCGACGTGATTTAAGCAATTCAAGCTATCAATAAGTTTACAAATAATCCAAGTACATCATGCTTTTTGGTCTTAGACTACCCGGACAATAGCATAATAGTAGCTACGCATGGACTCTCGTCACCTCGTGCGTACGTAGCCCCCACAAATAGGAGCACATAACCAATTAACTTACCTATGGGGACAATTCCCTCTTACAAGATTAGAAAGGAGACTCACCTCGCTCCGAAGATCCATAGCCGGCATTCCACGCCCTTCCGAAGGCTCGAATCGATGCATAATGCTCCAAAACTAGCCAATAATCATAAAAATCCACTAATATATGCTAAATTACTCACTACAATCCAATTTATAACCATTCCTAACCCCGATCGGAAAGTTAACAAAAATGTCCTGGGGCCCACGTGCACCTATTCCGAATTTTTTTTGAAGATTAAGCTTACCATGACTCCATGAACTCAAATATATAAATTTCTCTTAATTCCATACCCAAAATCGTTGTCAAATTCCAAGAATATCAATTTTCTAGGTTTCCCCTCAAACCCCAAGTTTTCTACAAATTTCCTTGTCTAAATCCTTATATATAAACCTTGTGTTTGCTCAAAACTAGTAGAAATCACTTACCTCATACTTGGTGATGAAAATGGCACTCCAAAGTTTCTCCAAAATCGGCTCCCATGGAAGAAATGAAGTGAAAATGAGCAAAAACTCCGATTTTAAAAGAACACTGCCCAGGCGACCCTTCTATGCGATCGCAAACAATGCTCCGTGATCGCATAGGCTAACTATGCTACCTCCCATATTCCTTCTGTGTGATCGCATGCCAGCCTCCGCGTTTGCGTATGCCAGACACATCGCAGCCTCCAAACGCACACTATGCGATTGTATTGTCACGACCCGAATTTCCCACCATCGGGAGTCGTGATGGCGCCTACTGTCGGAGCTAGGCAAGCCAAGAATTTAAACACCTTCGGATAACAATGCGACAATAATGAAATAACAAGTTTTAATTAAATGCGGAAGTCTTTTAAAATATAAGCTAACTGGAAACCAACAATGCGGAAGTTAAATATTTCACTACCCAAGAACTGGAGTCGCTATCTTACGGACTACTAATGAATGCTACAAACAAGTCTGAATAGAAAAAAAAATACATTGTGTCTGTCTTGGTACAATGAAAACAAACAGAAAATATGGAAAGGGACTCCGGCCTGCGAACGCCAGCTAGGCTACCTCGTGGTCCCTGGACTGAAGTCAGCTCCCACTCAACGTGCTACTGTTGTGGTCCAAAAGCTACTCCGGTACCGTGATCTGTGCAATAAGCACAGAAGTGTAGCATCAGCACAACCGACCCCATGTGCTGGTAAGTGCCTGGCCTAACCCCGGCGA
>MU703706.1:100903-120607 GCA_026770625.1 Nicotiana glauca
CTATGGCTCCGTAATTTTGATACGGATCTAATGGTTCAAACAAAACTGAATTTGGAGCTCATTTGCTTGATATGGTACCCCTTTATGTCCAAAGAAACGACGTTGAAATATCAAATAAGAGCGTAATCACAACCCGAAACACACCCGAGGCCCCTGGGACCCCGACCAATCACACCAAACAGTCCCAAAACACATTACGGACTTTTTTGAGGCCTCAAATCACATCAAACAATGCTAAAATCATGAATCAACCTCCAATCCAAGCTTGATGAACTTTGAAGTTTCCAACTTCTATTTCCGATGCCGAAACCTATCAAATCACGTCCGATTGACTTCAAATTTTGCACACAAGTACAAAATGACATAACGAAGCTACATAAACTTTCGGAATTTCATTCCGACCCTCGGATCAAAATCTCACCTATCAACCGGAATTCGCCAAAATACTAACTTTGCCAATTCAAGCTTAAATTCTACACCGGTCATCACAAAAATATTCCGGACACACTTCTAAGTCCCAAATCACCTAAAGAAGCTATCCAAACCATAAAATTCGCATTTCGAGCCCGATATCAAAATTTTCACTTCCGGTCAAGCTTCTTAAAAACCTTCAAATTCCTATCTTTAGCCAAATGACTCCAAAATGACCTACGGACCTCCGAATTCACTTCCGATCACGCTTCCAAATCCAGAATCACTATACGGAGCTATGCCCAGTCTCGGACTTCCAAACGGACATCGATAACGCTGAAATGCACTTCAAGCCAAACTTATAAAATTTCTTCCAAAATGCTAACTTCCACAATAGGCGCCAAAATGCTCCCGGGTTATCCAAAACCCAATTCGGGCATACGCCCAAGTCCGAAATTATCATACGAACCTGCTGGAACCTTCAGATACCGATTCCGAGGTCGTTTACTCAAAATTCCAATCCTAGTTTATTTCTTTCAACTTAAGCTTCTGAAATGAGAATTCTCTTCCCAATTCAAATCCGGACTTCTCGAAATTCCATTCCGACCATGCGTACAAGTCATAATACCTGAAATGAAGCTGTTCATGGCCTCTGACTGCTGAACGGAGCGCTAGTACTCAAAACGACCGGTCGGGTCGTTACAGTTTCTTGTTTTAATTACCATTTGAGAAAATCAGAAAGAGTTGAGTTATAATTTAACTAATTAAAAATGCATAAATAGAGCAGTAGAAAATATTTATTTTTCACAAATATATTAAAAAGGTGTTGGGATCTTGACCTCACTTAATATTTCTTTTATATAGTAGAATTATTATTTCTCAAAAATGTATAAATGCCTCTCACGATTACAAATATATATTATTACTCAAGTTGAATAATTAATTGCACTCCTCTCGGTTATACAAATTAATCTTCAAAATAGTAATATTAAAGAACCAGAAATATATGATTGAACTAAAATGCTCTTGATAGTAAGTCCCTTTCGGTTACGTTACTTGTTATAAATGATTATTACACCATTTGCCTCTCTTGATTACAAATAAGAGTGCAATTAATTATAACATAAAAAGAGATAGATATTACTTAATAACTATTAACATCTATTAATACTACAATTAACTATATTATTGCTTCCGCCTCTCTCGATTACAGAATTGATAAACAGTTAATATCTAGTACAAGATAGATAGATGCTAATAAATTAAATAACATCTAATTGTAAAAGCAATAAAAGTTAAATAAATTTTAGCTCAAGCATGTGAATTTGAGGAATAATATCTACTAATATATAGAAATATTAAGATACGTCTTTCTCCCAACACAAGAAAAGTTACTCCATATTGGAACTAGTACTAACAATATAAATATTCTTGTCCATTAAATAAGAAAATAAAAAGAAATATTCAAGAAGAATAATTCCCCCTATTTAATTAAAAGCAGGAACTAGAGTAATTTCCTACACTGAAATTTATTTAGAAGCAACAACTAAACCACTATTGTGATTTAAAATAAAATATAGCTCGATACTAGTGAAAGAAATAAAACAGAGAAGTTTATTAAGAATTTGGTTTCAGACTTCTAGCTCTAAGTTTTCACTCTACTGCGATGATCTTTCTGATTGGTAAATCCCTTCTTATATAAGAGAAAAAATTATGATGATCTTCTCGATTTGGTGCTGGTAAGTTGGATTTGTCATGGCAAATTTAATTACTCTTGTGCAAGTTGAGATTTTTGTCAGGTAAATCTAGATTTATCATGTAACTCTAAATTTGTTCCGGCAAGTTGAGATGTCTTCATGGTAAGTGTGGATTTGGTGTATCATCAAAGTCCAACGTCATTTATGTGTTCATTTTCCTTTGACAAATTATTTTTCCATCATAACTTGCTCTTTTACTTCTTTGTAGTATTTTTATTGAGGTTTTTCTTGCTTTGTACGATAATTCTTCTAAAATTATTCCCGCAAAATTTAGTTAAAAATATGGAAGAAACATGATAGTATTTATGCTTTTGCTCAGAAAAATTATATGATTAAGATTAGGTAAAATACACTTATCAAATTCTCCCACACTTAAACTTTTACTCGTCCTCGAGGAAATAATTTACAAGATCAAGGTAATTTTTTTTTCACATACAAACTTTTCAAAAAATTAAAGACATCATCTGATATTTCAAATTCTTTTGAACATTTAGAAACTTGCTGTGTTTATATCTCCATTTTTACACTGTAAATTATCATTGTCAGAACTTTTTCACTTTTACGAAACTAAGAATAGTAGAATCATTCATTTTCAATAAACCATAGGCTTGCCTTTCTTGTCAATCTCCACTAGTGTAGATCAATGCTGACTTTAGAATTTTTTAAGACTTTTTTTGGCTTATAATGTTAGGCTAAGGGCTGGTAGGATATAAAAATATTTTTAGAGTGACTTAACCTTTTCCTGACTTGATTCTATAGACTGGATGAATAAATACCAGAGTAAGAGATTATCACGAGGGTTTAACTTGTTACAACCCTCTTTCTATTGCAAAAGAATATACACATATTCTTCTACTCTTTTTTTTTTAATTTTTGAGACATACACACACACACATATTATTTTTTTTTGGACCCTAATAGATACGTAAATTATTTTCGACCATACTTCAGTCATAGATTATCATCCTACAATATCTTTACCAAGTTCAGGAAAAGTAACAAAAGAGAATAGTAATATTTTTTTTTGGCTTTGGGTTATGAGGTTTGCATGAAGAAAACAAAAAGGTTTATATTAAAGCTCAAAGTTTGATCACTAAGGATATTTTTTATTTGGTGGATTATAACCGAAGGCTCAATCGATCCAAAGATGGCCTAATTTATTTTTTAAATCAGCATTTTTCTAGGATTTCGCCTTGACCAACAATAGAGGCAAGTTCTAGTTATTGATCGTCTTGATTCTCATATGTCTCAATCTTTTCAAAGATCAAAGATTCATTACAATAGAGTATTTACATTTGCAAATATAGAAGGTATAAAGTTAAAGTTAATAAAAGTAGTTCCAATGAATTTGAAATGCTCAAAATTTTGTCTAAAATTTAATGATAGTTATTCATGTGTAAGCTATTTAGTAAGGTGCCTTATTTTTTCCAAATAAAGGACTTTTCAAAGTGCCCAGGACAGAACACATTTAATGATATTATATACTAAAATCAATAAAACAGAATACCCAAATATTTTAACATGCATTTATATAGGAGCTAAAACAGGAACAATACAAATAAAACTTTATTATAGGAGTAAAAATAGGAAGGCCTATAATGCTTTCCTATAATGATATTATAATAATAAACTGAAGTGCATACGCTAGATCCCAAAGAAAGCTTTGAAAAATTTATAAAAAAAAATACTAGCAAACATGTGCAAATATCATATTACAACTAACAAAATAGAGTGCCCAAATATTTTAATATGCATCATACTTTTCATGAGAGTTTGACATTACACTGAAAACAACAGGTAGGACCAACCTTAAAGATAACAGCAGTACTTTTAGGCTATTTACAAGCTGCTTTTAGCGGGCTAATTACAATAAAAAAAGAGTACTACTACCAAAAACATCAGAACTACCATTCCATATTTCAAAAATATCATAACTCCAAAAGCATAAAACTAGTTAGAGTTCCATCCCCTGCTCTTGAATTGTTTGTTAATACCATCGTATTGGAAAAAGTCAAGCTCATCATCAAGGTTACCAAGTTCAGGACGACGAGGAGGAACAAAAGGTCCTTCATTAAAGAAATTAGAAGGACTGCCAATAGTATCAAAACCATGAAAAGGCGGCACATAAAAAAAATATGATTTCTATATGGCATCGAAACTAGAGTTGCTGCTTCTCCTCTCTCTGAAAATATTGTAGGCGGTGGTGCTGCCATTGTCACAGAGAATTCTTGAGATTGATAGTAACCGGTATGTTCACCATGGAAGTTGTTAACACCTGGACCGCCAATTTTCAAAGTTCTTTCGGATATATTGATATTGGCATAGAATTCAAGAACGATTTCAGCAACATAATCACCCGGATACTTCACAAATCCTTCCCAACCTAGAGACTGAAAATTCTCTAGAATCTTGGTTTTATAAGACCCATCTGTTGGCACAAAGACGATCTTACATTCTTCTGCAAAATACTTGTTGGTCTCTGCAAATTTTCTCACTGAATGGTCAAGATTTTCACTTTGAAAACCCAAATCTGAAAAAATCCTTTTCACAGATGTCATTTTTTCTTTTATGCTCAGTTATGTTGGAATTAATAGTGAGAATATTGTTGTTTTGTGGCGGTAGCTTGGTGGCTATATGGTGGAACAAGGATGGAGAGGCCTAGGGTATGGTGAAAAGATAAAGGAAAAGAGGTAAGATAGGTGAAGTTTATTTACAGAGGAAGTTTAATGAGATTGGGAATAGCTTAAAGTACTTAAAAATGACTGAGGTGGGGAGAAGTCGAAATTAGATTTGAGAAGGAATCCAATTAGAGTATGCCTTTGGTTCATAGATTTGCTGTCCAGATTTCTCATCTCCTCATTCTCAATTTCTCTTTTTTCTTTTTAAGATTTATTTAAGGGAATATGTAATACACAAAATCTACATATAAATTTATAGTGAGATTCATGAGTAAATTTCATGAAGTAAACTAAAAGAAGATAAGAAAGGACGTAACCTTTCCAAAAGTAATCAATGATCTTTCTTTCTTTCTTTTAAAAAAAATATTATTTATGATAAATAATATATATATATATATATATATATATATATATATATATATATAATATAATCAATTTACTAATATATACATACATAACTAATTATGTTACTATATTTATACAACTAATACTATTTAGAAAGATTTAAGAAGTAAGGATATAGTTCTAAGTTAAATGTCGTCAGTTCGACTTATTTTTTTTATTTTTTTAAGCAATAATGATTGTTGAAACCTGTTTGTCAAATATTCTGGTGACATAAGGCTTCAGTCGGTGACCATTTACCTTAAATTTTTCTCCCCCATTTATATGTTGTATTTCAATGGCACCATATGTGGTAATTTCTGTTACTGTATACGATCTTGTCTAGCGTGACTTAAATTTTCCAGGGAATAATCTCAATCGGCTATTGTACAACAGAACTTGATTTCCAACTTTAAAGTCTTTATGTCGGATGAGCTTGTCGTGCTATTTTTTGTCTTTTCCTTGTATAATTTAGCATTTTCGTATGCTGTAAGTCTGAATTCTTTCCAACTCATCAAGCTGCAATAGACGATTTTTACCTGCATCTGGTAAGTTTAGATTCAATAATTTTATAGCCCAGTATGCTTTATGTTCTAACTCCATAGGTAAATGACAAGCTTTCCCAAAAACTAGTCTATAAGGAGATGTGCCTATGTGAGTTTTATAAGCAGTTCTGTATGCCCATAAAGCATCATCCAATTTTAAAGACCAATATTTTCGAGAAGAACCAATAGTTTTTTCTAAAATTCTTTTTAATTCTCTGTTGGAAACTTCTACTTACCCGCTTGTTTGAGCATGATATGGAGTTCCTGTTTTATGAGTTACTCCATATTTTAACAACAAATTAGCAAATTGTCTATTTATAAAATGAGTTCCTTGATCATTTATTATAACCGTTGTGACGACCTAAAGGTTCATCACCTATTTTTCTCTTTTCCTCACTTCCGAGTCCTTGAAAACCTTATTTTTACTTGCCTCGATTTGCGTGCGCAGTCCGGGCGCATAGCCGGAAAGCTTATATGTTAAATTCTGTGAAAGTTGCCAAGATTTGGCTTTAAATTGATTAAAGTTGACTTTGGTCAATATTTTGGGTAAACGGACCCGGACCGGACCCGGACCCGTAATTTGACGGTCCCGGAGGGTCCGTAGAAAAATATGGGACTCGGGCGTATGCCCGGAATCGAAATCCGTGGTTCCGAGTCCGAGAAATGAATTTTTAAAAGAAATTATTTTTCTAATATTTATATGGAAATTTGAAATGAAAATGGTTTAGAAATTATTGGTATCGGGCCCGTATTTTAGTTCCGGCACCTGGTACAGGTCTTATATGTGGTTTAAGCACTTCCTGTGAAGTTTGGTCGAAATCGAACGTCATTTGACGTGTTTCAGACCTAAATATCTAAAAATAAAAGTTTATGAAGTTTGATGAAAAAGTGATGATTTTGAGGTTTGATTCCTCGTTTTTGATGTTATTTTGGCGATTTGATCGCACGGTTAAGTTCGTGGAATGTGGTTGAGTTAGTGTGTGTGTTGGGTTAGGAGCCCCGAGGGCTCAGGAGTGTTTCGGAGGTGGTTCGGGGTGTTTTGAACTTAGTAAAAAAAAGTTGCAGAAAAATCTGATATTTTTGCCCAGGGATATCTTTCTTCACGATCGCACTCTTACCATCGCGTTTGCATAGCTTCGTGTCCTTCTTTCTTCGCATTCGCGTTCGAGCCCTCGCGAACGCGTAAGGTTATTTGACCATGAGGGCCCAACTTTACTTTCTTCTTCGCGTTCACGTGCATACCACCGCGATCGCGAAGCTCTGTTATTTCCTTCCCCGCGTTCGCATTAGGGTCCACGCGTTTGCGTAGACCAATCCCAGGACCCCACCCTTTTCCTTTCGCATCTTACCGTCCGCGTTCGCGCCCTTTCTGATAACCCTTCACGAACGTGATCCACTTCCCGCGAACGCGAAGGGAAATTTTGCCCAATGATTTTTAAATACCCAAAACAGAACAATGACGAGATTTTTCACCCAAAAACATACGAACTCATCTTCTCCACAGCCCATAGGCGATTTTTAGATCTCTACTTCACCAAAGCTTCTTGGGTAAGTATTATTTAACTTGTTTCCTTCATTTTCTATCATTATCCATTGAAATCCTAGGCCTAAATCATGTAATCTAGGGTTGAAATTGGGGGAATGGGGTAGAGTTAGGGATTTTTGATTTTCTTTGATTTAGACCTCGTTTTGGGGTCGAATTTGAAAACAAATTGTATATTCGGGCTCGTGGGGGAGTGAGTGATATGGAATTGGTTCGAACCTCGTATTTTGACCAAGCGGGCCTGGGGTCGATTTTGGAATTTTTGGAAGAAAAGTTGGGAATCTATATTTAAGCATTGGGATTGATTTTTTTAGCTATTATTGATATTATAAAGTCGTTATTTCATAGATTTTATTGAGTTGGATCCGAATTCGAGAGGGAAAGCGATCGTTGTGGATTGATTTAGCTGTGGAAGTTGAGGTTAGTGTTTGATCTAACTTTGGCTTGAGGGAATATGATTAGAGTATTGCTTGCTAATTGCTAATTGTCGAGTACGGTATATAGGCATGGTGACGAGTATCTATACACTGGTGTCTAGCATGACCGTGAGTCCTTATTTGTGCTTATTCTAATTTTGTTGTGACTCTTCCTTGTGTATTCGATGATTTTTATATAATGTAAAGAATTATGATTTGTGAACTCGTTGGAGCGTTGGTTCGAATGATAAAGTAATTATTGAGTAAGAAATGAAAGAAAGAGAAAGAGATGTGATTATTCCCTTGTCGGGCTGTATCTCGTATATTGATTATCTCCCTTGCGGGATATGAAAGTTATTGTTGTTGTTCCCTTGCCGGGATTTAACTCTTTACTTCTGTTGACCTTGCCGGGACTTCTACTACTATTTGTCTATCACCTCGCCCCATTGGTTGTGATTGTTGCTTGGGTGAGGAAGAGTGATAAAATACGAAGGTTGATGCCGTGCCATGTTTTGATTATTAATGCACGAAGGGACGTTCCGTGCCATGTTTTGATTATTAATGCACGAAGGGATATTCCGTGCCATGTTTTGATTATTAATGCACGAAGGGAAATTCCGTGCCATGTTTTGACTATTGATGCACGAAGGGACATTCCGTGCCATGTTTTGACTATTGATGCACGAAGGGACATTCCGTGCCATGTTTTGATTGTTTTTCTACTCTCGTTAGCTTTGTAGTTGTACCGTTTCATTCCTTATTTATTGATTTTGTATTTTAAGTTGTTACAGCCCCTACAACATGCTCTCCTCCCTCTTGACTTGTTAAGTTTCTATATTCTCTTCTATTGCATATGTATATATTTGAAATGCATAGGTTTGATTGGTAGTCCGGTCTAGCCTCGTCACTACTTCGCCGAGGTTAGGCCAGGCACTTACCAGCACATGGGGTCGGTTGTGCTGATACTACACTTCTGTGCTCTTTTGCACAGATCACGGAGTCAGAGCAACTTTTGGACAGCAGTAGTTGATTGGGAGCTGACTTCAGTCCAGAGATTTCGAGGTAGCCTTGCTGACATCCGCATGGCCCGGAGTCTCTTTTATCTTTATCATTCGTTTGTTATCCTTGTACCGGAACAAACAGTATTGTGTTTTATTCAGACCTTGTGTTTAGCATTCTATAGATGTTCGTGGGTTAGTGACTCCAGTCTTGGGTAGAGGTTGTAATTGAATTACTGCACTTATTTTCAGTTCATTTATGTTTAAGACTTCCTCTTTTATATTAAATGTCTCATTGCCTTAATATTGTCGATGTTTGCCTAGAAGGTTAATAATTAATTGGCTTGCCTAGCTCCTAATAGTAGGCGCCATCACGACTCCCGATGGTAGGAAATCCGGGTCGTAACAAGTTGGTATCAGAGCACTAGGTTACATAGGTCTCACGACTCACGGACAAACTTAGTAGAGTCTGAGAGATCGGTACGGAGACGTCTGTATTTATCCCCTAGAGGCTACGGAGTCAGGAAAATTTCACTTTTGTTATTTCTTGTCGTGCGATTCTGTTTCTCAAATACTGATTGTCTTTCTACTCTGTTCTTTTGCAGATGGCGAGAACACGTGCTTCCTCTTCTACCGTGCAGCAACCCGAGCCCCCAGCAGCAGCTCCTATGAGGGGCAGAGGGCGAGGCCGAGGCCGTGCCAGAGGCCGAGGCAGGGGCAGAGGCCGAGGCAGGGGCAGAGCTCAGCCCCGAGCAGCAACCCCAAAGGTGGAGCCTCATTTGATTATGATGAGGAGGTTCCAGCCCCAGCAGCTCCGTTGGTCCCAGCTCAGGTCTTAGAGGGGTTTATAGCCACCCCAGTTCTTCGGGACGCCTTGGTCAGGTTGGCAGGCTTCATGGAGAGCGTCTCTCGAGCGGGATTGCTTCCAGTAGCACCAGCTACTTCTCAGGCTGGAGGAGGAGTTCAGACTCTGCTACATGTACTCTGGAGCAGGTAGCTCCCCAGGCTGAGGTTCCAGTAGTTCAGCTAGCTGTGGCAGTTCAGCCGGGTATTGTGACTCAGACCGGCGATGGAATGACTATGTCCGCAGATGCTTTGTGGAGGCTAGATAGGTTTACCAAGCTCTTCACCACCACATTCAATGGTGCTTCTACATAGGACCCCCATGACTTCTTATTTAGCTGCTATGAGATTCTTCGGACTATGGGTATTGTGGAGACTAATGGGGTCGACTTCGCTACCTTTCGACTAGAAGGATCCGCCAAGACTTGGTGGAGGGACTATTGTTTATCCAGACCAGCAGGGTCACTATCATTAACTTGGGACTAGTTTGCAGAGTTATTTTTGGAGAAGTTTCTCCCAGTTACTCAACGAGAGGCTCTTCGCAGGCAGTTCGAGCGCCTCCAACAGGGCTTTATGACAGTCACTCAGTATGAGACCCGGTTGATTGATCTGGCACGCCATGTTACTGTTATACTCCCCACTCAGAGAGAGAGAGGGTGCGGAGGTTTATTGATGGATTGATTCAGCCGATCCGTCTCCAGATGGCTATGAGAGCCGGGAGTGAGATTTCTTTTCAGAAGACGGCCAATGCGGCCCGTAGAGTTGAGATGGCCTCGCACAGGGAGGTGGTCATGGGTCGGATAAGAGGCCCCGTCATGCAGGTAGGTTCAGTGGTACCTCGTCTAGAGGTAGAGATTCTTATGGTAGAGGCCATCCTCCGAGGCCCTTTCAGTCAACTCTTCAGGTTTCTCATGGTACTTCAGACGGTCGTGGTTCTCAGCCGCATTATTCTGACCAGTAGCTTCATAGTTCCCCATCAGCACCCATCAGTGCCCCACCACTTCAGAGTTTTCGGGGTGGACATTCAGGTCGACAGGGTCAGTAGTCTCAGCAGCCGAGGGCTTGTTATGGTTGTGGTGATCCGGGTCACATTTTTAGATTTTTCCCTCGAGCTTTGGGTAGTTCCCAATAGCAGGGTCCTCGCCCCATGATTCAGGCACCAGGTGATCCACAGGCCACCCAGCCAGCTAGAGGCAGGGTTATGGATTATAGAGGTGGAGGTAGAGACCGTAGAGGTAGAGCTCGGACCGCCAGAGGTAGAAGCCAGCTAGCGGTTGATCATCCTAGAGATATGGTTCAAGGAGGTGGGGCCCAGCCTCGGTGTTATGCTCTTCCGGACATGCCAGAGGTTGAGTCTTCAGATGTAGTTATTACATGTACTATTCTGGTCTGTGATAGGGATGCTTCAGTGCTATTTGACCCTAGGTCTACGTATTTGTATGTGTCATCATATTTTGCACCCCACTTGGTCATGCCTAGTAATGCTTTGGGTATTCCTATTTATGTATCTACACCGGTGGGTGATTCTATAGTGGTCGACCGAGTGCATCATTCCTGTGTGGTAGTGTTTGAGGGTCTTGAGACCCGTGTTGATTTATTACTCTTAGACATGGTGGATTTTGACATTATATTAGGGATGGATTGATTGTCCCCGTATCATGCTATCTTGGATTGTCACACCAAGACCGTGACCTTGGCTTTGCCAGATTTTCCCCATTTGGAGTGGAGAGGAACACCAGGGCATACCACCCACAGAGTTATTTCGTATGTGAAGGCTCGACACATGGTCGAGAAGGAGTGTTTAGCCTATCTGGCGTATGTTCGTGATTCTCGCGCAGAGGTCCCTTCTATTGATTCTGTTCCTATTGTTTGGGCGTTCCTCGAGGTTTTCCCTTCAGACCTGCCGGGTATACCGCTCGACAGGGATATTGATTTCTATATTGATCTGGCTCCAGGCACGCAACCCATTTCTATCCTGCCGTATCGCATGGCCCCGCCAGAGTTGAAATAGTTAAAGGATCAGTTGTAGGATTTGCTAGAGAAGGGTTTTATTCGACCTAGTGTTTCTTCTTGGGGTGCACCGGTGTTATTTGTGAAGAAAAAGGATGGTTTGATGAGGATGTGCATTGATTACCTGCAATTGAACAAAGGGACGATAAAGAACAAGTATCCACTGCCGAGGATTGACGATTTGTTCGACCAGCTTCAGGGTGCAAAGGTGTTTTCCAAGATAGATTTTAGATCTGGCTACCATCAGTTGAGGATTAGGGCGTCTGATTTCCCTAAGATAGCATTCCGCACTCGGTATGGGCATTATGAGTTCCTGGTCATGTCGTTTGGGTTGACCAATGCCCCAACAACATTTATGGAGTTGATGAACCGAGTGTTGAGGCCTTATTTGGACTTGTTTGTGATAGTCTTTATTGATGATATCCTAGTGTACTCCCGCAGCTAGGAACAGCACGAGCAGCACCTCAGAGTGGTTATTTAGACTCTGAAGGATAGTCAGTTATATGCTAAGTTCTCAAAGTGTGAGTTTTGGTTGAGTTCAGTTGCATTTATGGGTCACGTTGTATCATCAAAGGATATTCAGGTGGATCCAAAGAAGATTGAAGCAGTCAAAAACTGGCCTCGACAAGCATCAGCCACCGAGATTCAGAGTTTCTTGGGGTTAGCAGGCTATTATCATCGGTTCGTGGAGGAATTTTCATCTATTGTAGCCCCGATGACCAGATTGACCCAGAAGGGTGCCCAGTTCAGATGGTCAGACGAGTGTGAGGCGAGCTTTCAGAAGCTCAAGATAGCTCTGACTTCAGCACCGGTATTGGTTTTTCCCACAGGTTCAGGGCCTTATACAGTCTATTGTGATGCTTCCCGTATTGGGCTTGGTGCAGTATTGATGCAGGATGGCAAAGTCATTGCCTATGCTTCAAGGCAGTTGAAGATCCACGAGAAGAATTATCCGGTTCATGATCTAGAGTTGGCAGCCATTATTCATGCTTTGAAGATTTGGAGGCATTACCTATATGGTGTGACGTGTGAGGTGTACACTGATCACAAGAGTCTCCAGTACTTGTTCAAGCAGAAAGAGTTGAATTTGAGGCAGAGGAGGTGGTTGGAGTTATTAAAAGATTATGATGTTACTATTTTGTATCACCCGGGGAGAGCCAATATAGTGGCCGATGCATTGAGTAGGAAGTCCGCCAGCATGGGTAGTCTTGCTTATATTCCGGTCAGCAAGAGACCGCTTGCTTTGGATATTCAGGACCTGGCCAATCAATTTGTGAGGTTGGTTATTTTTGAGCCTAACAGAGTGTTAGCTTGAACGATAGCTCGTTCTTCATTATTGGAGCGTATCCGTGATCAGCAGTTTGATGATCCCCATTTGTGTGTTCTGAGAGACACGGTGCAGCGTGGAGATGCCACGAAGGTGACTTAGATAGCGATGGTGTTTTGAGATTGCAAGGGTGAGTTTGTGTGCCCAATGTCGATGGGATTCGAGAGTTGATGTTAGCGGAGGCCCATAGTTCTCGGTATTCTATTCACCTGGGCGCCGCGAAGATGTATCAGGATCTGAGGCAGCACTATTGGCGGCGCAGGATGAAGAAAGATATTGTTGCATATGTGGCTCGATGTTTGAACTATCAACAGGTTAATATGAGCATCAGAGGCCTGGTGGTTTGTTTTAGAGGATTGAGCTTCCCGAGTGGAAGTGGGAGAGAATTACCATGGATTTCATTACCGGACTTCCATTGACTCGGAAGAAGTTCGATGCGATATGGGTTATTGTTGATAGGCTGACCAAGTCAGCACATTTCATTCCTATGGCAGTCTCCTATTCATCCGAGAGGTTAGCTGAGATTTATATCCGGGAGATTGTTCGCCTTCATGGTGTGACAGTATCTATCATTTCAGACCGGGGTACACAGTTTACCTCGTGTTTTTGTGGTGCAATTCAGTGAGAGTTGGGCACATGGGTTGAGTTGAGCATAGCGTTTCATCCTCAGACGGACGGTCAGTCCGAGCGGACGATTCAGATTTTGGAGGATATGCTCCCGGCTTGTGTTATTGACTTTGGAGGTTCGTGGGATCAGTTCTTGCCTTTAGCAGAGTTTGCCTATAACAACAGCTACCAGTGCAACATTCAGATGGCCCCATATGAGGCGTTGTATGGTAGGAGATATCGGTCTCCAGTTGGATGGTTTGAGCCGGGAGAGGCTCGGTTATTGGGTACAAAATTAGTTCAGGAGGCCTTAGATAAGGTCAAGATCATTTAGGACATGCTTCGTTCGGCTCAGTAGCGGCAAAAGAGTTATGCAGATCGTAAGGTTCGGGATGTAGCTTTCATGGTTGGTGAGCGGGTCTTGCTCCGAGTGTCGCCTATGAAGGGCGTGATGAGATTTGGGAAGAAGGGCAAGCTTAGCCCTAGGTTCATTGGTCCATTTGAGATTCTACATCGTGTGGGAGAGGTGGCTTATAGACTTGCCTTGCCACCTAGCTTGTTAGATGTACATCCAGTGTTTCATGTGTCCATGCTTCGGAGGTATCACGGCGATCCAGCCCACGTGTTAGATTTCAGCACTATCCAGTTGGACAAGGATCTGCCTTATGAGGAGGAGCCGGTAGCTATTCTAGACCGGCAGGTTCGTCAGTTGAGATCCAAGAGTTTTCCTTCAGTGCGTGTCCAGTGGAGAGGTCATCTTCGAGTCTGATATGCGGAGCCGTTATCCTCATCTATTTCCCGACTCAGGTACTTCTTTCTTTTGTCCGTTCGAGGACGAACAGTTGTTTTAGAGGTGGAGAATGTGACGACCCAAAGGGTCATTAGCTATTTTTCTCGTTTCAACGCTTTCGAGGCCTTGAAAACCTCATTTTTACTTGCCTCGATTTGCGTGCGCAGTCTGGGCGCCGAAAAGCTTATATGTCAAATTCTGTGAAGGTTGCCAAGATTTGGCTTTAAATTGATTAAAGTTGACTTTGGTCAATATTTTGGGTAAACGGACCCGGACCAGTGATTTCACGGTCTTGGAGGGTTCGTAGAAAAATATGGGACTCGGGCGTATGCCCGAAATGGAAATCCGAGGTTCCGAGCCCGAGAAATGAATTTTTAAAAGAAATTATTTTTCTGAAATTTATATGAAAATTTGAAATGAAAATGATTTGGAAAGTGTTGGTATCGGGCCCGTATTTTGGTTTCGGTGTCCGGTACAGGTCTTATATGTGGTTTAAGCGCTTCCTGTGAAGTTTGGTCGAAATCGGACGTCATTTGACGTGTTTCGGACCTAAATATCTAAAAATGAAAGTTTATGAAGTTTGATGAAAAAGTGATGATTTTGAGGTTTGATTCCTCGTTTTTGATGTTATTTTGGCGATTTGATCATACGGTTAAGTTCGTGGGATGTGCTTGAGTTAGTGTGTGTGTTGGGTTAGGAGCCTCGAGGGCTCGGGAGTGATTCGGAGGTGGTTCGGGGTGTTTTGAACTTAGTAAAAAAAGTTGCAGAAAAGTATCAGAGCACTAGGTTCCTAGGGTCTCACGAGTCATGAGCAAGTCTAGTAGAGTCTCGCGAATCGGTACGGAGATGTCTGTACTTATCCTCGGGAGGCTACAGGTCTGTTAGGAGTACTTCCCTTCTTTATTCCTTATTGTGCGATTTGATTCATGTGAGGCTTACGCCTTTGCCTCCTTCCTACTCAATTTTATGCGACGTGAAGCGCTTGTTATGAATTGAGAGTTGAAATTTTTTAATAGCACTACGAATGCGGTGCGGGTGTTTCTCCCTGCGGGGTTATTTGAGTTATTATCGTCGTCTTGTGGAAGGATATTCTATTGTTTCGACTCAGCAGCGGTACTTTTGAGAGCTCTGAGGTTATGCACAAGTTGCCATGATGCTTATGAACGAATGTTGTGCAGTAGTTATATGATGGTAGGATGATTGCCTATGTGTCAGGGCAGTGAAAGACTTGAAGGGAAGTTTACTCAGTGCATAATCAAGAGATTTGGTATTTTATTCTCGGGAGGGGAAAGACAATCGAACTAAGGATGGTCAGATGTGGACTGGTGAAAGTAATGAGACTTGGTATTTGCAAGAGTTGTAGAGTTTTCTTCTATGATGGGATGTCGTTGTCCTAATTGAACGTACTAAGTTTGTCGATGTTATGATCTACTACAATTCGCCTTTGGGGCAAGATATTGTGAGATAGAATTGGAGGCACAATTGTCAGATATCGTAGGGTGCGGTAGTTCAGGATTGAATAAGTATTTCTAATGTTGACGGTTCGGTAAAGATGACCTTCGGAAAGGTTTAAAGTTAGCAGCAATTGTAGGTTCAAGTGCCACGAAGTTAGATTTTATTTAAGGCAGCCACCGAATATCAAAGGATGAGGAAGGACATGTGGGAAGCGCCAGACGGTGTTCAAAATTATAAAAAGGCCACGTATATGAAGCGAAGGTTGAGTAGTCGGTTAAAGGGATGTGTTCCGCCAAAGTGGGAGAGTGGTGGAGTTGCGTACGGGCTTTGCAATGGGATGCCCACGTACCTTAAGGTGGGTTTGGAGCAATTTGAGAATATTAGTGCTTGGTTATTGGGGTCTACGGATCTAATTTGAAGTAGGGATCCTTGTGCGGCAGGAGATTTAACATAACAGAAAGGAGTCGCTCAAGTGAAGAAGGGTGCATCATAACTTTGAATTGCGAGGATGTTGCCGCTCATTTAAATGATGTCCACGGGGAGTAAATGGATCTGTGCAGTTGGAGAGTGAGCTTAGACTCAGGATGGGTATCGATGTCGTAATGATTGTACCCCCTGCAGCGGCGTTGAAAGATGCATGGGAGAGCTTGTATAGGTGGGTTACCCAAATGAGCAGGTTAGCGATCGCGTGGTTGGCGAGGCTTCTGCAAAAAATTCTATCGGTTATATAGCAAAGAAATCGGTTGTGCAAATATGTTTGAGGAGTCAGAATATAAGAAGGGGTTTTTTACAGAAAGATTTTGAGAACTTTGGTGGTTGATTGCGCGAGGTTATGTCAATAAGAGATAAAGAGGATGGGTGAATTCCAGATTTGTGGAAGGATGGCTTCATGCTAAGTGGGAGAGTCCCACCGCTTATGATTGGGTTGCATGGTTAACTACTTGCGAGATTTTTGGCTATTAGCATATCGATGGGCTATTTCAGCTACGGGAAAGGGCCATAAGTGGCAATTTAAGCAAGGAAGTATTAAAGGTGGGCTATCGTTGGCCTTATTGTCCCATGTTCAAACTTTGGGAAGGATTCAGGAGTGTGCTTTGTAAAGATGCGGGTTCCCAGGGAAGTGATTCTGCCAGGTGCTTCACCAATGGGGCATCCATGTGCTAGAAGATTTATGAAGTTGATTATATTCGGGGCCAAGTCAGAGCGGGTGGCTCTCTATAGCGGTCCTAGTGAAATTCAAAAGATAAAGTGTGGTAGCTAATAATGTCGAGCCTATAAGTACAGTTAAGAATCAAGCTTGATAGAAGCTTTTGAGAAGGTGCCCAGGATGTTCTATGATGTTTTGACTTGCGATGTGGCGATTGGGAGGTACGAAATGGTTCATTGGATTTGAGATAGCATGGTCTCGTGATTCAAGGTCACTCGAGATGAGTGTAGATGGAGTATGTTATGTGTTGGATGGATTAGTATTATTTCTAAGGCAATCAGGGTGAATCGAAAGGTGATAGATTGGTTAGCCATAATTTAGTTGGCATGTTGGTGTAGAGATCAGCTCTTTCAGTATGATTAAGTTATGCAAGTGATCTGTGGCGGTGCGTATGAGGCTTGTCAGCCGCCGTGATTGATACTATTCTGAAGCATTCTACTGTTATGGCTTGTTATGTGGAAGTGGATTCATGAAAGGCTATGTTGCCTTAGACCACTACTTAGAGATTTGTGTATTTCCGCGGTTATAAGAATTTGCCTGGGTGTTGCTATGTTTCTCCTGGAGCGAGATCAGTGAAAAGTTTTCATATGATGAAGTGTTAACCTATTAGTGGTTCCGGAGTTATAATGAAAAGCATGTTCTATCGTATATTGGCATGTTGGGTGCAGTGAGTAGTATGGAATTTGAAGTGAAGACCAAAGTTGCAGCTCGGTGTTGTCAAGGATGTCGCGAGCTCGGATGAGTAGGAAAGGAGTTTTTGATGATTAAAGATTTAAACCAAGTATGAAGGTTTGCGATAATGTCGTTAACTTGAGAATATATGCCTGGAGGGCACTCAGTTACTGAGTTGTAGACTGTGGATGAGTACTCCGGTTATGGTAGTTGTTCTTGTGTGTTATGAGAAGAGGGAAATTAGTATGGACCTTTGAAAGGCTATTGGTTTAGTTTGATATGATCAGGATCGACTTGAGGTCGGTGGATGGATTTAACTGTGAATATGGGCTCTATGTCAGGCCAGTTGTGTTCATTTCAGTAATGCGCTCCTTATGGAGTAGTCAGGGTGTTATTTCATTATCAGATATTTCATGTAGTGATACGTTGCACCGTGTGAGTTGTGAGACGGCTTGAGAAATCATTTATGTGTTGAGGATTCGTGTGGAAATGACGTATTATGAGAAAAATGGCTCTTGAGATTCAGATTGTATATCCCACCTCAGTTGTGCTTGAGTTTTGTAGCTTATAGCACTATATGTCCCCCCAGGTATGGTATTATGCACTTAGTGTGCTTGTGACCAAATTCGATATCTTGTTGTAATGAGAAATTTAGCTCGATGTATATCTCCTTGTATGAGTTCTACGTGTGGATCGGTTGGCACGCCGCCATGGGTATGTTATTTGGATCGGGTGGCACGCCGCCATGGTTATGTTGTTAGGATCGGGCTGCGCGCTGCAACATCGTGATATTCAGTACAGTTCCCCATATCTGTTTATTGTGTTCGGTTTCCTATTTTTCTGAAGGAAGCTCATATTAGTTATACGCCCGCGTCGCATGTATGATTCGCGAGCAGGGTAATTAAAATTCCTTTTAGAGTTCATTTTCCTTTTTGTATCGCATTCTAATTGGTAGCCTATTGGCACATTATGGAATTATATGACTTTTGGTCATGTCGGGATGGCTTGTTTCTTGAGAAGTTCATACTGGGTGAGACGAGATTTTTGGATTTAGGATCAGTGCAATCTGAGTATATGAAATATATTACGGGTGCAACGACCATTATTTGGTCCTGAATGAGGTGATGGTTTTTGTCAGCGGTATAGATCCAATGATTTGTTGACTCAGCAGTTGGTTATGAATTTCTGCACCTCTTTCATCGTGGTGTTATTGTAAGAATTAGAGCAAAACCTATGTAGGTCATGAGGTGCAATGGGAGCCTCAAATTCGTGGAATTTTGATTAATTGATCAGAGAAATTTATTGTGGTCCTATGAGTAAAGTGGTGCAAGTTGTGAATTCAGCGAAGTTATGCAGTCACATCTGGGTACAACGTGTAGTTATTGATATGATGAACGCATGTTGGAAACATGCCTAGCATTGAGTTCCGGATGTTGGAATTGGGCTTTAAGGCATATCTGCTTGAGTAAAGAGAATATCTTCGGAATTGATCGAGCTAATATGCTCAACTGAGTTGTGGTAGCATGGGAAGGTGCATGAGAAGTTAAACACCGATTTCAGACCACTCCAGTGTAGTTCTCAGCACGTTCGAGGACGAACGTATGTTTAAGTGGGAGAGAATGTAATGACCCGACCGGTCGTTTTGGGCCCTAGCACGTCATTCAGTAGTCTGAGGCCATGAGCAGCTTCATTTCAAGTATTGTGACTTGTACGTGTGATCGGAATTGAATTTCGGGAAGTCCAGAGTTGATTTGGAAGGAGAATTCTTATTTCGGAAGCTTAAAGTTGAAAGAATGAACTAGGATTGGAATTTTAAGTAAAAGACCTCGGAATTGGGATCTAAAGGTTCCAGCAGGTTCGCATGATGATTTCGGACTTGGGCGTATGCCCGGATTGGGTTTTAGATAACCCGGGAGCGTTTCGGCGCCTATTGTGGAAGTTAGCATTTTAGAAGAAATTTCATAAGTTTGGCTTGAAGTGTATTTCAGTGTTATCGATGTTCATTTGGGATTCTAAGACTGAATAGCTCCGTATGGTGATTCTAGAGTTGGGGGCGGGATTGGAA
>MU703706.1:120923-164802 GCA_026770625.1 Nicotiana glauca
AAATTTGAAGGTTTTTGAGAAGTTTGACCGGAGGTGGACTTTTTGATATCGGAGTCGGAATCCGATTCTGGAAACTGGAGTAGGTCCGTAATGTCAAATATGATTTGTGCGCAAAATTTGAGGTCAATCGGACGTGATTTGATAGGTTTAAACATCGAAAGTAGAAGTTTGAAATTTCGAAGTTCATAAAGCTTAAATCGGGGTTTAATTCATGGTTTTAGTGTTGTTTGATATGATTTGAGGCCTCGAGCAAGTCCGTAATATGTTTTTGGATTGGTTGGTAGGTTTGGTTGAGGTCCCGGGGGCCTCGGGTGGATTCTGGGTGGTTAACGGATAAAAAAAAATGGGATTTTTGGAAGGATGAAGGTTGCTGGTTGCTGTCATAACTGCACCTTCGAAAATGGGCCGCAGGTGCGGAGCCGCAGATGCGGCCAGGGGAACCGCAGTTGCGGCCAGGGGAGCCGCATATGCGGTTTGGACCAAAGTGAAGGGGGGTCGCAGATGCGGTCGAGGAGCCGCAGATGCGGAGCCGCATCTGCGGTAGAGGGCTCGCAAAAGCGAAAATGAGGGGGCCTGGGAAGGACCGCAGATGCGGTAGAGGAGCCGCACCTGCGGAACCGCAGAAGCGATCAACGGGCCGCAGGTGCGAAAATAGCTGGGGCAGAATGGTTGTTTTAAAATCGGATATTTGGCCATTTCTCTCATATTTTTCATGGCTTAGGCGATTTTTGGGAGCTTCAAGAGAGGATTTTCATCATCAATGATAAGGTAAGTTATCCCCACCTATTTTGAGTTAAATACATCAATTATGTATAGATTTTGGTATGTAGATGGGTAAAAATTTGGAGTTTTGGTAGAAAGACCTAGAAATTATATTCTTGGAATTTAGCCACAATTTTAGGTATGGTATTTAGAGAAAATTATATATTTGAGTTCTTACGGTCATGGGTAATCTTTATCTTCGAAAAATTTCGGATTCCGGGCACGTGGACCCGAGGGCGTTTTGGTCCACTTTTCGATCGGAGTTAGGAATTGCTATAAATTAGATTGTAATGAAAATTTGAGCATATATTAATGGATTTGCGTAACCGTTGGCTAGTTTTGGAGCGTGGTGCATCAAGTAGAGTCTTCAGAAGGGCGTGGGATGCCGGATATGGATCTTTGGAGCGAGGTGAGTCTCCTTTTTAACCTTGTAAGAGGGAATTGTCCCCATAGGTGAAATAATTGATTATGTGCTACTATTTGCAGGGGCTACATACGCACGAGGTGATAAGAGTCCGTGCGTAGTTACTATTATGCTATTATCCGGGTAGTTAGGACCCAAAAACATGTTATACTTGGATTATTTATGAACCCATTGATAGCTTGAATTGCTTAGATCACATTGAATTAGTAAGTGAATTTCTAAAAGGATTGAACTTCATTTCTTAAAATTTGTTAAAGGAGAATTGATTTTATTTGGATAAATATTCCCCGATAAGTTCTTAATTGACTGATTGAGCATGTATCCTTATGTGTACCTGCGTCGCATGCAAGATTCGCGAGCAGGGTATGTGTTTATTTATGAAACGGGCCGAACGCCTCAGCAGATTAAATAGATGCATCTATGGTTCGGGCCGTTCGACCCTCGGCAGTGCACAACTTACATTTCTGTTGGAGCGGGCCGTCGACCTCGGCATGATTTGCGCATGATATATATTATTTCTTGAGAATTTTAAATGTGGATATTGCCTTCCATGGCTTGATATAAATTGATAAAATAATGAAAAGTACACCTTGAAAATACTTTATTATTTGTTGAAGGTGTTTACCTATTTTCTCACTTTGTGAGTTAGAACTGCTATACAAATCCATGATTTCCTTATACTTTTAGTATATTATTATTGGACCTCTAGCAAGTATTGAAGTCGATCATCTCGTCTCTACTTCTTCGAGATTAGGAAGGATGCTCATTGAGTACACGTTGTTTACGTACTCATACTACACTTCTGTGCATTTTGTTGCACAGGTATATGTAACCCCAGTGGCCTACTAGGCGTAGCCGCGCCGATGATTCTGGGACTAGGTGAGCTGCATCATTCGAGACGGCTGCAGCTAGAGCAGTCCCTTCCAGTGTACTGTTTTTACTTCCTGTCCACTGTATTCCGGACGGATGTCGTATTTTATTTTCTTGTCAGTAGATGCTCATGCACTTGTGACACCGGGTTCTGGGATGGTTTGAAGTATTGTATTAACTGCTTATCATTTAAATTTGATTTGAGACTATATTCTTTAAAATTGCTAAATTTGAAGGAAAAATCCTAGATTTCAAAAGTATTAAAATGAGATTTTGATTAAGTAATTTGGTTGGCTTGCCTGACAGTAGTGTCCAGCGCCACCACGATCCTTAGTGGATTTTGAGTCGTGACATAAGGATCTTCCCAATAATAATTTCTTGCTTCTTTTTTCAGTTTTTTCTTTTGTTCATAAGAAAACTCTTTTGGAATCCATCCTGCAGCCAAGTAGTTGGCAATATTAGCAAACCAAGGTGGTCGATTTATAACAGTTGTGACTGAAAATATATGTTCATCAGAAAATTCCTCTTTGATATCTTGTATCTCAATAGGAGGATCTTCCAAACGAGATGTGATGAACCAAACGGTCATCACTTGTTTTAAATTAAATTCTATAACTCCGAGGCCTTGAAGCCCTCATTTAGAGTCACCTTAATTTGTGTGCGCAGTCCGAGCGCGTAGCCGAAAAGCTTAAATATGAAAATCTTTGAAAAAATGATAAATTTTGATTATAAAATGAGATAATTTGACTTCGGTAAATATTTTGGATAAACGGACTCAGACCCGTGATTCGACGGTCCCGGAGAGTCCGTAGGAAAATATGGGACTTGGGCGTATGCCCAGAATCGAATTCCAAGGTCCCAAGCCCGAGAAATGAATTTTTACAGGAAATTGTTTCTCAAATTGTTTAAGGAAATTTAAAATAAAATTTTATTAGAACGTATTGGTATTAGGCCCGTATTTTGCTTCAGACGCCCGGTACAGGTCTTATATATGATTTAAGATGTTTCTGTAAAATTTGGTGAAAAATGGACATCATTTGACGTGATTCGGACCCAAATTGGAAAATTTGATGTTTTAAGAAGTTTGAAAGAATTCATGGATTTTGAGGTTTAATCCGATGTTTATGATATTATCTTGGTGATTTGATCACATGAATAAGTTCGTAGGATGTTTTGAGGTTTTGTGTATATTTGGTTTGGAGCCCCGAGGGCTCGGATGAGTTTTGGATAGGCCACGGGTGCATTTTGGACTTTGAAAAATAGCTAGTGCATTTCTGATCTGTAGGCTTCGCATTTGCGAAGCCAGTCTCGCAAATGCGAGCTCGTAAATGTGAGAAGTGGACTGTGTAGGCCTGATCACAAATGCAACCAATTGGTTCGCAAATGCGAAGGAGGGCCAGTTGCAAACACGACGTTTTTGATCGCAATTGCGAAAGTCCGGGATTTTCATAGGGTTCGCAAATGCGAACCCTATTTCGCATTTCCCACATTTGAGAGGTCGAGGTTTACAATTGTGAACCCCTGTACTCAATTCCCATAACTGAGACCTGCATTTTTTTTATACTTAACTGATTTTAAACCATTTTTCACATCTTTTCAAAACGCAAACTCCTTTGGGCAATTTTCCAAGAACAACTCTTCTTCCAAATCGATTGTAAGTTAGTTTTTACTTATTTTCTTTAATCATTAATATCTTTTAACATGATTTCAAATTAAAATCAAATATTTTCATGGGAAAAATTGGGTGTTTTGGGTAGAACCTAGGTTTTTCAAAAATTGGGGATTTGGACCTCAATTTGAGGTCCGATTTCAAAACAAATTATATATTTGAGTTTGTGGGGGAATGGGTAATCGGGTTTTGGTTCGAACCTTGGGTTTTGACCATATGGGCTCGGGGGCGATTTTAGACTTTTTAAAGCTTTGGAAAACTCATTTTCATGCATTGGGGTTGATTTATTTAGCGTTTATTGATGTAATTAAGTAATTTGTGATTAGATACGAGCGAATTGGCGGTAGAATCAAGGGGTAAAGCTATAATTGAGACTTGAGTTATGTTCAAGGCATCGAGGTAAGTGTCTGGTCTAACCTTAGCTTGAGGGATTAGGAGTTGTGTCCTATTTTTTAATTGGTTCCTGTTGAGTATAACGTATAGGCATGGTGATGAGTATCTATATGTTGGTGTCGAGCATGACCGTGAGTCTTAAATTGACAGATATTATGTTCTTAAATGTTGCTTTGGATGCTCTAGTTGATGATTCGTGATATATAACAAAGATTTGGTTTATCCTCGTGGATTTTATTTATGATTTAGTTTTGGTACTGATTGAATTGAGTAAGAGTCGAGCTAGGATTGGTTATAGCTGATTCTCCCTTGCCGGATGGTTGATTTGATATTGTTGTTCCTTTTCCAGGAAATTTCTATGTTGCTTTTGTTCCCTTGCCAGGATTTTTATTGTGATATTGTGTTGGATTGAAATGGGAGCGGGTGGTACGCATATCACAAGTTATAGTGAAATGGGAGCGGGCGGTATGCCTACCACGAGATTTGATGAAATGGGAGCGGGTGGTACGCCTACCACGAGTTATGAGAAATGGGATCGGGTTGCATACCTGCAACGAGATGTGTACTGAAAGTGAAATTTGCTTTATTTTTCCTTATCCGTGTTAGAGTTAAATTGTCGATTTCCTTATTATTCTCTTGAGGTTCTGTATTATCTACTATCCCCGAAGCATGATCCTCTCCCCAACTTTACCTTGTTTATTCGTCTATCTTTTTCGTTGTATATATATATAACTGCACATGTTTATCTGGAGTCTGGTCCTAGCCTCGTAACTACCTCGTCATGATTAGGCCAGGCACTTACCAGCACATCGGGTCGGTTGTGCTGATACTACACTATGCACTGTGTACAAATCCCGGAGCAACGTTTGATTATCAACAGTAGATCGGGATCCATCGTTCAGTCCACCGAGACTCTAAGGTAGCCCTACTAGTGTCCGTAGGCCCGACGTCTCTTCTATCTGTTTTATGTTCTGTTGTCATTTTTACTCGAGACAAGCTATGTTCTTTTCTTTCAAATACTTATTCGTAGTAATCCTACACAGTCTGTGGATGTTGTGACACCAGGTTCTGGTTAGAGGCATGTGTTGGTGTTTAGGAGGATTCGATTTTATATTTATTTAAGACTTCCGCTAAATTTTATATTCCGCTATTATTTAATTGTTTATTTCCTGTTAATTTAATTGGTTAAAAAGGAATTAGAAACAAAAGATTTTAAGGATTTTAAGTCCGTGGCTTGCCTAGCTTCTACGAGTAGGCGCCATCATGATTCCCGAGGGTGGGAAATCCGGGTCGTTACAAGTTGGTATCAAAGCTCTTAGTTACATAGGTCTCATAATTCACGGACAAACTTAGTAGAGTCTGAGTGATCGGTATGAAGACGTCTGTATCTATCCCCAGAGGCTACAGAGTTAGGAAAAGTTTTACATTTGTTCTTTCTTGTCGTACAGTTTGCTTTCTCAATGCTAATTGAATTTCTAATATGTTCTTTCGTAGATGGCGAGAACACACGCTTCCTTATCTACCGATCAGCATTCCAAGCCCCCAGCAGCTCCCATAAGGGGCCGAGGCCGAGGCCGAGGCCGTGCTAGAGGTCGAGGCAGAAGCAGAGCCCAGTCCATGGCAGCAGCACTCGTAACGGAGCCTCATGTTGATTTTGCTGACGAGGTTCCAGCCCCAGCAATTCGATGGGCCTAGCTCAGGTCCCAGAGGTGTTTATTGCCACCCCAATTCTTCAGGATGCTCTGGTCCGTCTAGTGGGCCTTATAGAGAGTGTCACCAGGGCAGGTTTACTTCCTGTAGCACCAGCCGTCTCTCAGGATGGAGGAGGAGCCCAAACTCCCGCTACTCGCACTACGGAGCAGGTAGTTCCTCAGATTCAGACTCTAGTGGCTCAGCCAGTTGGAGCAGTACATCTGGGTATGGTAGCCCAGACTGGCGAGGGCGTATCCATGTCTACTGATGCTTTGGTGGAGACTGGACAGGTTAACCAAGCTCTTCACTACTACCTTCAGCGGTGCATCTATCGAGGATCCCCAGGATTATCTATACATCTTCCACGAGGTTCTTCGGAACATGGGGATTGTTGAGACCAATGGGTTTGACTTTGCTACATTTCGCTTGTCTGGATCCGCCAAGACTTGGTGGAGGGATTATTGCTTAGCTAGACCAGCCGGGTCACCAGCCCTGACTTGGGAGCAGTTTTCAGTGTTGTTTCTGGAGAAGTTTCTCCCTATTACTCAGAGAGAGGCCTATCAGAGGCAGTTTAAGCATCTTCAGCAGGGATCCATGACTGTCACCTAGTACAAGAACAGATTCATAGATTTGGCTCACCATGACCTTATTATACTTCCCACTAAGAGGGAGAGAGTGAGAAAGTTTATTGGTGGACTCATTCAGCCGATTCGTCTCCAGATAGCAAGAGAGACTAGGAGTGAGATATCCTTCCAGGAGGCGTCCAATGTGGCCTGGAGGATTGAGATGGTATTATCACAGGGGGGTGGTCATAGAGTAGACAAGAGGCCCCTTTATTCAGGCAGATTTAGTGGTTCCTCGTCTGGAGGTAGAGATTCATATGGTAGAGGCCATCCTCCTAGGCCCTTTCAGTCAGCTCTTCGGGTTTCTCTCGGTGCTTCTGGTAGACGTGGTCCTCAGATGTAGTATTTTGATCAACAATCCTTCAGTGCACCACAAACACCTATCAGTGCACCACCGCTTCAAAGTTTCCAGGGTCATCAGCCCCAGCAGCCAAGGGCTTGTTTTACTTGTGGTGACACGAGGCACATTGCTAGGTATTGCCCTCGTGCACCAGGTGGCTCTCAGCATCAGAGTTCTCGTGCCATGGTACAGGCACCAGGTGTTCCCCAGCCCGCCCAGCCAGCTAGGGGTGGGGGTAGAGGTGCTAGAGGTGGAGGTAGAGGTACTAGATGTGGAGCTTAGGCCGCTAGAGGTAGAGGCCAGCCAGCAACAGACCGACCCAGAGATATGGTTCAGGGTGGTGGGGCCCAGCCCCGATGTTATACTCTTCAAGGCAGGACCGAGGCTAAGGCTTCAGATGCAGTTATTACAGGTACGGTTTTGGTTTGTGATAGAGATGCTTCAGTGTTATTTGATCCAGGGTCTGCGTATTCGTATGTGTCATCTTATTTTGCCCCGTACCTGTTCATGCCTAGTGATTCATTGAGTGTTCCTGTTTATGTGTCTACATCGATGGGTGATTCTGTTGTGGTCGATCGAGTCCATCATTCTTGTATTGTGGTGATTGAGGGTCTTGAGACTCGTGTAGATTTCACTACTAGAAAATGGTCCTATTGGAACAGTTATTTAGTAACGGTTATGGAACTGTTACAGTCAATAACATTTTGAAACGGTTTTAATTGTACCAATAGAGTCAAAACGCTTTTGGAACACTTCTGGAGAATAACCATTCCAATAGTATAACAACCATCACCATAAGTTTAGCTATGGAGACGGTTTATAAAAGCGACACAATAGAGTACTTTGTGGGAACGGTTTTATGAAATAAAAGTATATTGGAACGGTTTATTTCCCCCCCTTAATTTCCCTCCTACATAGTTACTCCCGCCAATATTTTAATAACTTTTTAAGTTATATTTTAATTAAAAAACATAGAAAACCCACAAACCCTCAAAACAGGCGGTATTTTCTCCAAATATGAAACCCACCAAATCTCTCTCAATTTTCAACCTTGAAAAATCCGACGACCTGCTCTGGCGAACGACGACCTGCTTCGGCGAACGACGACCTGCTTCGGCGAATGACGACCTGCTCCGGCGAATGAAGACCTGCTCCGGCGAATGACGACCTGCTCCGGCTAATGTAAGGCAATCTCTGACGTAGGTTGTTGGTGTTTTCCCCTGTTCGGTGTTTGTATGGTTGTTAGCTCAGCATTGAAATTGCTCGCAGCTTCTTCGGTCTGCTTTCTTCTTTGGTAATATTCTTTGTAAACCCATTGTTCAACATACTTTCTGTAATTTGGTTTGCTGAAAAATTGTTGTTTTGCTCAAATGTTGTTTAAGATTTTTAGTTTGTAAAATTTTGGATTTTGTTGGTGGGTTTTTATTTCGTGTTAGAAATCCATGCTCGATGTTTGCTATCGATGTTGGTGGGTTGCTTATTTTTACCCTCTCTATGTGCGCGTGTTTGTATTTTTCGTTTTGGCCTTTTATCTTTTATCTCGGTATTTTGTTCTTTAAGCTCTCAAGGGTATCTATTTGTACAACATATGAGAGATCGTTTCTTTCTTTGTTTAGATATAAAAAGAAGAACATAAGTAATATAATTGGGGACGAGGGAAAGCAGGTTCATGAATAAAAACCTCTATTAAGTCAAGAATGGAGTTCCCTAGCAGACAACACAATAACTAAATAGCAAATATAGTGCCATACATATGATACATGCAGTACAATAGAACATTAATGTAGTTGAAAAGAAGAAGGTGTGTGTCACTAGTGGCGTATCTTTACTAGGTATTGGAATTGTTAACTAACTCCTACTCCGTGGCTACTCTGTTCGTGTCATAAGAGCGGAGGAATCATAATTATTTTACTACAGCTATCGGTGATTGCAACCAACCTTTAAACTTTCTTCAACATTGAGTTTGTTCAAGTTCATATTGAGTTCTGCAGCAAATATTTTTCTTATCTCTGTACCTTTCAACTTTTAGTTTTTAAGATCCAATTAATGATTTATCTTTTTTTCCCATTCATTTCTTTTACTAATATACTGTAGTATAGGTTATCTTTATGGAATAAATAAGAAAAAGGGACCTTTGTCCTTCATCTTAATCACTACTACTAGTTCTAGACTTACAGTGGTCGCTAACATACCCAGAACTGTGAAAATACTTGGTTGGAGGATATGTTAGTTATACTTTTATGTCACAATATGCTTTTCATTGTTCCTTGAGCCGAGGGTCTATTTGAAATATCCTCTCTATCTCTATAGGGGGGGTAAGATCTGTGTACGCACTACCCTCCCCAGACCCCATTAATAATATCAAACTAGGTTTGTTGTTGATTGTATCAACATTTCGTAGTTATCATATCCTAGTGAATTTAAAGTTTGAAAGGAATAATTTTTATAAATACACATCATGACAGACGAGTTGCACCTTACTTATAGTATATGTTTGACTTCTTGTACCAATGTCACATTCCTTATTAGCGGTTATCCAGAAGGATGGTGTCGACATCATTGTCACTCGAGCATAAATACCTAATGATGAAGATACAGGTTATAATATAAGTACTCTGTATGTTTATCATTTATTCATATTTGTAACTAGAAAAAACTGAATCAAAATTGCAGAAGACTTGGAAAAGTTATGTCACGGCCCAATTCCTAAACCCGGTCGTGATAGCGCCTCTCGTGAAGACAAGGCCATCCAACAGAACAACAATGCCCTTTTTAACAGTTACTTAGCATAAATAAGTCTGAATCATAGATAATCAAATCATAATGCGGAATAAACGTGATAAAACAGAGAACCCATCCCGACTCAGCCCGAAATCGAGGTGTCACAAGTTACGAGCATCTATAAGAATGAAATCCCCACTTTACAGTCTAGAAATACACTGAGTAATACTAATGAATAACATAAAAGGAATTGTGGTGCTGCGAACGCTGGCAGTCACCTGCTAAACCTCTACAAGTCTGCCTCCACGTGGCCACTACCCGCTACCGGGTGAATAAATACCTGCAACTGCACGTGAGGTACAGGGAGTAAAGTGAGTACTCTAACTCAGTGAGTAACAAAGGTAAATAATAACTGAGCAGCAAGAAATCATGTAAAGCAACCAACATGCTGTATAGAAGCCGGGTACAGTTTTCTGAGAAAACAATGAAATCTTTAGAAATACCTTGGCTCAGTTCAAATCTCTTTTGAAAACGATCTTTTCAATACTTACAAAAAAAAATGATTTCAAAACATTTAGTGCTGATAGGCACAGAAAATTCGCCCCTCGGGCATAAATACTATAGTATAATAGATAAGAAGGCAAATAAGTATGCAAGATGAGCACACAAAAGTTCGACCCTCGGGCACAACTCAAAATAGTACCAGCCCCTCGGGCTCAATATCAATTGCTCAGAACAGTATCAGCCCCTCGGGCTCAATATCAATTGCTCAGAACAGTATCAGCCCCTCGGGCTCAGTATCACATCACTCATAACAGTATCAACCCCTCAGGCTCATTATGACATCACTCAGAATAGTATCAGCCCCTTGGGATCAGTATCAGTCACACAATACAACATCAGCCCCTCGGGCTCACTCTCAAATCACATGGGTACCCGCACTCACTGTGGGTGTACAGATTCCGAAGGGGCTCCTACAGCCCAAGCGCTATATCATCATAAGGCATGAAAGCCTGTACATATCAACATGAGACCTGAAAGCCTTCTCACAATACACTCGAGGCTTGGAAGCCTCCTCACATGTCGCTCGAGGCCTGAAAGCCTCCTCACATATCACTCGAGGCCTGAAAGCCTCCTCACATATCATTCGAGGCCTGAAAGCCTCCTCACATATCACTCGAGGCCTGAAAGCCTCCTCACATATCATTCGAGGCCTGAAAGCCTCCTCACACCACTCCACATATCCTCACACATGACCCTCGGCCTCAATCAGTCCAGAAATAATCATAAGCCCCTCGGGCATCAGTAAAAATAATAGTGCTCAGCTCAAATAATAGTTCAATTATCAGTTAAAAAACTCAAGGTTGAGTAAAATATAGCTGAGTTCATGAAACAGTGTAATGCAAAGGGACTGAGTTCAAATAATTTTTCAAATAGTGAGGAAAACAGTGATGATAGCTCACAAGGAGTTCAAACAGTCGGCAATAAGCCCCAAGTATGGCAATAAGCCCAAGTTATAGTGAAAAACAACAAGTCATAGTGAAATACGCGGTAAAATCAACAATCGGGACGGACCAATCACCAACTATGCTCTACTCACACTCTCTATCCGGCATGCAAGTCACCTCAATATAGCACTATGGGTGCAAATCCGGGGTTTCAAACCCTCAGGATATCATTTATAATCATTACTCACCTCGAACCGGTGTAATCTCTAGCTCGCGATGCCTTTTCCCCTCAAACCGGCCTCCACGCGCGTCGAATCTAACCAAAATCAGAGCGAATACATCACAATATGCTAAGGGAATAATACCCAATCGAAAACAATCAAAAAATAGCAAAAATCTCGAAACTAGCAAAATCCGAGCCCTAGGCCCACTCCTCGAAAAATTACAAAACTCACATCACCGGATTCCTCGTCTCGGCACGAGTCCATACATATCAAATTTACCAAAATCGGAGTCCATTTGCCCCTTCAAATTCCATTTTTAAACTACCAATTTTCAAGACCTAGCTTTACCCCCTTTTGATGAATTTTAACCAATTTCCATGTTAGATTTATCATGATCTCATGTATTTAGCGCCAAGGAACTTACCTCCAATCACCCCAATTGAAATCTCCCTTCAATTCCGTCCAAGAGCTCTCAAACTTGCTAAAAAATGGTGGAAATAACATAAGCCTCATGGTACAAAAATGAATATAAAACCCTTCTGGCATCAGGGGTTTCCGCTTCTGATGTCCCCATGGCCGCTTCCGCGCAACCGCTTCTGCGGTTATTGTCCGCTTCTGCGGAGTTTCATTAAAACACCCAAGGCCGCTTTTGCGACATAATTTCCACTTCTGCGGACTCGCTTAAGCGAAAAAGATTCCGCTTCTGCGGAACTACCCTACTAGGCCATAAGCCGCTTTTGCGACCCTCCTCACGCTTCTACGGAACCGCTTCCGCAGAAGCGGAAATGCTAGGTACCAGCTGCAACCTGCAATTCCTCAACTCAAATTTCACCCCGATAGCCACCCGAAATCATTCAAGTCCCCCGAGACCTCAACCAAAAGCACAGACATGGTCCAATACCCTATTCAAACTTGTTCCAATCCTAAAAACACATCCAACAACACAAAAATCCTCAATTCTCATCAATTTCAAGCCTAAGTTCTTCAAATTCTTCCGAAACTCGCATTCGATCAAAAACCCGACCAAATCACCTCCGAATCATCTGAAATTTTGTACACACATCCCAAATAACCTAACGAAGCTACTGCAACTCTCAGAATTCCATTCCGACCCTCGGATCAAAATCTCACCTACCACCGAAATTTGCCAAAATACTATCTTCGCCAATTCAAGCCTAACTCTACATCGGACCTCCAAAATCAATTCCGATCGCACTCCTAAGTCACAAATCATCCCCCGAAGCTAACCGAATCACCGGAAATCACCCGATCCCTATGACTCATAAGTCAAACTCCGGTTGACTTTTCCAAACCAAGCCTTCCTTAAAGAGACTAAGTGTCTCATTTCTACCAAAACCAATCTGAATCAACTATCACACACCAAATACTGATAATGAAACATGAAAAAGCATAAAATGGGGGAAACAGGACGGTAACTCCTGAGACGATGGGTCGGGTCATCACAAGTTAAGAAATATCGAAATATGTGGGAAAATGAGAGAGTCCACCAACAACATAGAAGCAGTAATGGAAAGTCTAACTCTTCATCTGGTAGTTTTTACTCTTATGAAAGATAGAGTTATATGCATGCATATGAAAGTTCACTTTGTACTCTTCATCTAGTAGTTTCACTTTGAAATTACTAAACTATAGTTGGAAAAGTACCTATTAGAAGAAGAAACAGAGAGAACATAGTGCAAATTGGGACAACTATAGGAATAAGAAACATGACTCAATTTATATCAGCTACTCAAGAATTATTTCAAATGGTATGTTGTCAAACTATTCTTCCATCACAAAACTATGATATGTTCATTTATGAGGTTTGTTCCATCACAGTTCACTACCTCAAAGGAGGTCTGTCTTTGTGTTTTTTAGTTTTTTGTTGATTTGATATGCTAAAAATCTATTTCATTCAGTGTTGGTAACATCTATATATTTTATCTAAAAAAGTTTACATCCTATTTCAGTTATAAATAATGTGTCAACAATAGTAATATGGTGATTTTCTTTGGCTCGTATAACTGTAGGACTTTCTGTTCAAACAAGAAAAAGAGGTAACTCCTTAAATATTGGAACTTTGAAACATTCCAGATATGTATATTTCTTTCTTCTTCTGGGCCATTGCTATTTTCTTCTTCTTTTGATCTGCGTTACTGCTGTAATTTTTCTTCTTTCTCTGCGTTACTGCTGCGATTTTTCTTCTTTATCTGCATTACTGCTGCAATTTTTCTTCTTTCTCTGTGTTATTGCTGCAAATTGTTAATCACTATTCTTGGCCGGTTGCCGATTTGCATTATAACATTATCATTGGTTGTTTCTGTAAGTACTTTTGGAAAGTGTTACAAAATGATAATAATAGTTTTCTTAACATAGAAAGATAAAAAAAAAAGTGTGTATAGAATAAATACAAAAAATACTCTATTTATAGTTTACTATTTTTCAAAAGTTGAGCCTGAATTTTCTTTTTTCAGTATTGGTTCCTCATTTAGGAATTTTGTCAGAATCAATCCAAAAGGTTTAAGAGAAAAAGAAAAGCAAACTAGAGAAGTTGACCAGGGAAGTGGCTGAAAATTCATAAGCTTGCTATCCTCCTTCTCATTGTTCAGTAATTGCTATTTTTATTTTCAATTTCTATGTTTTATTTTCATTGCACGAGTTATGATTGTTCGATAACTATGGCAAAAACCAATGTCAACCTTGAAAGAATCGGAAAAAGAAAACCTGTGAAAGTTAATTTTAGACATTTCACAGTGATGTTAAAATAGTAAAAATCAATAATTTTCTGCAATTAGAGAAGCTTATGTTGTTATTTCTATGTGAATTTTTACTTTATCCGTCTGATTCATGTAGTTCTCAGTTACCCATATAAGTTTAATGTGAGTTCTTACACTTTATACAATGTAGCTTCTTACTGTGAGTTCTTACTTTTTACTGAAATGTAGCTTTGGAAAGAGTTCTTACTTTCGTTCTTTCATGTGCCTTGTGCTTGGAGCTTGTTATGTATTTCATAAATGAATACATGTGATTGAAAATCTCACATCTGAATCTAATAGCCACTATTTGTTAAAATATTTGCTATCGATGTTCGTTGTCTTGTTCGTTATTGTGGAAAATCATTTCGATGCTCCTTTTCAGGAATTGATATTGATGCTAACATTATTCTAGCAGCATTGGGTGATAATTCATTAAGAGAAGCTTCATCTGCTCAGCAAACAACATTGCAACCAATCCATCGCACATCTACTCTACCAACAAAGAAGGCCAACTCATTCCAGGTATCAACTCATTGACATTTTAATAATTTTTGTGAGATCTATTGTCTTACGTTGGTACTTCATGTGCGCATTCTGTTGTATTCCTCTAGTGTACAAAATTCTTCTCTACTCCGCCAAAAGCTATTGTATTCCTCTCTCTCTCTATACAGTTCAATAGCTTATGCCTTAACAGTTGAGCTATGAAATCTTGGCTCTGTTACATCAAATATCAAGTATGATGCAGTACCATTTTGTAAGAGAAATCTTTTATGTTCATTCAGGTCTATTTTCCATCAGCAAGGCCATGGTTTAAACTTGGTAGAAATGCATTATCAATTTTAGTTTTTTGTTATCAATTTTAGCAAACTCGCGCTGTGAATTTCTGTGTGGCGTTGCTTATTTAGCTAAGTTCTTGTGTAGAGACATAATTGTGTGATGATTCAACTTATGGAAATTGTGCGACTCTTCTACCTTCTGATATTTCGTCCCTTGCTTGCGGGATACTTCATCAATTTATTTCAATAACATTTCATTCTCAATATTTCTGGTGAAGTTGCTCCCTCGATGAATGTCACACTATGTTTTTGCCACTTATTTTATACTCTTCGCATTTATGAAAAATTTCACTCTTTTATGTGTTTTTCTCATATATATAGTAATGATTTGCATAGATGAGGGTTTTTTTAACTGTGTGGTTGTCTTTACCTATCAAAAGGAAGGGAAAAAATAGTGATGGTTTTTTGACGCCTCTTTAAAACCTAAGTTTTGGAGTCAGTTCTTGAATTATGTTGGTAGTTCTTTCCTTTTTGTCTTATTCTTTTAAAATTTCTATTACCCAACTAAATTGCGTGCAAGATGGGATCCAATATCAGTTGTTTTTTGGAGTATTTATGTGGGAGAGTAATTTCTATATATGCTGTCATATGCTCTCTACATATTCATATAAGGATCACTTTGTCCTGAGATAAAATATGGTAAAAAATTATAGTTTTGGCTAGAACTAGGGTTGTCTCTGGCTGTCTTCATGCTCTGTATTGGAGTTTAAAAGCTGAAGAGTCACACAATTATGCCTATCGCTGCCTCTTGTTTCCATAGCAGAACAATATATTTTGTTTGGCTAAAATTTTCAAATTTTCTTAGTTTCAGAAAAACTTTGAAAAAATGAATGATCAGAGAAGTGCTACAAGAGTTCAAAGGCCTGCGTTTGGCCAATATACCTGAGGGTTGTCTTGCCCTTTGTCTTGCTATATAGTTTTGTTACTTCCCTAGTTAGATGTATCTCCTTATGTTTTCTGATTTGGATATATAGTTTTGTTACTCTCCTAGTTTTGTTTTCTGATCAGAGAAGTGCTATATAGTTTTGTTACTTCCCTAGTTTTGTTTTCTGATCAGAGAAGTGCTATATAGTTTTGTTACTTCCCTAGTTAGATGTATCTCCTTATGTTTTATAATTTGGATATGCACCACAAGGATAATGATGTTTTGAGTAGGTTGAAAATTTTGGGATAGTCGTATTTACAAAGGAAAATCTGCCGAAAAATTTAATAATTTAGAGCGTTTGAAAAATTTGGAGTTATCAAATTGGTCATTCCATTACTTTGTGATTCAATTATCTTTTAAAAAATTTATTTAATTATTTATGGTTGTCTTTTGTAGGTGCAGCGATTGCGGAAGAAAGCAGTGACGAAGACCTTACTTGAGTGTTGTTGATCGTTGTTAAACTTTCTATCATCATGTTCAAAAGATATTTTAGTTTAGAACCTTTTGTATGCAAACTCATCTATTTTGACTTTTGAATTGTTGATCAAACAATGTATTCACATTTTGTTTTTGTATATGAGTAATGCTAGTTGAATATTTTAATTTTATTTTGTGGTTTATATAAGTTATGAGGTAAAAAATTTCATTGCATAGGAAAATATTCCTCATTTTGCTTCCATAAATATCAGAAAGTCAATTGTGAATTGTTGCAATAGAGCATGTAACCGTTCCAGTAGACCTAGCAAATAATAATAGCATCCCCTAATAACCTAACAATATCCGTTGCAGTAGGGTACTGATAATTGTTCCAATATCACAAAAACCGTTGCAATATATCATCAAAACCGTTGCAATAGACTTAAAAAATTGCTGGAATAATTATACCACAACTGTTTATAACCGTCCCAATAGAAAATACAACCGTTCCTATAGATAGAACAATGATAATAGTACCATAACCGTTATAATACCCCCTATATGGAGACGGTTTTGAAACCATTACAAATAACCATTACAATAGACCTGTTGTAACACTGAATCCCGGGACGCCTCCAAATCCATTTCGATAGCCCTATAGGGACGACTAGTGTATCTATTGCCACGGTTTTGGAAGGGTTGCCATAGACCTAATTTCTAGTAGTGTTTGTTGCTATTAGACATGGTTGACTTTGGAGACTCGTGGGATCAGTTTTTGCCTTTAGCGGTGTTTGCCTACAACAACAACTACCAGTCGAGTATCCAGATGGCTCCTTATGAGGCTTTATATAGTAGGTGGTGTCAGTCTCCAGTTGGATGGTTTGAGCTGGGAGAGGCTCGATTGTTGGGAACGAATCTGGTTCAGGAGGCCTTGGACTAGGTCAGGATTATTCAGGATAGGCTTCGTACAGCTCAGTCCAGTCAGAAGAGTTATGCAGACCGCAAGGTTCGAGATGTGGCTTTTATGGTCGATGAGCGGGTATTGCTCCGAGTGTCGCCTATGAAGGGCATGATGAGATTTGGGGAGAAGGGCAAGCTTAGCCCTAGATTCATTCGTCGGTTTGAGATTCTTGATAGAGTGGGAGACGTGGCTTATAGACTTGCATTGCCGACGAGCTTATCAGCCGTGCATCCAGTGTTTCATGTGTCCATGCTTCGGAAGTATCACGACGATCCATCCCACGTGTTAGATTTCGGCACTATCCAGTTGGACAAGGACTTGCCTTATGAGGAGGAGCCAGTAGCTATTCTAGACCGGCAGATTCGTCAGTTGAGATCGAAGAGTTTTCCTTCTGTTCATATTTAGTGGAGAGGTCAGCCTCCTAAGGCATCGACCTGGGAGTCCGAGTCTGATATGCAGAGCTGTTATCCCCATCTTTTCCCCGACTCAAGTACTTCCTTCTTTTGTCCGTTCGACGATGAACAATTGTTAAAGAGGTGGAGAATGTGATGACCCAATTGGTCATCACTTGTTTTAAATTAAATTCTATGACTCCGAGGCCTTGAAAACCTCATTTAAAGTCACCTCGATTTGCGTACACATTTCGGGCACGTAGACGAAAAGCTTAAATATGAAAATCTGTGAAAAAGTGATAAATTTTGATTATTAAATGAGCTAATTTGATTTCGGTTAATATTTTAGGTAAACGGACCCAGACCTGTGATTCGACAATCCCGGAAGGTTCGTAGGAAAATATGGGACTTGGGCGTACACCCGAAATTGAATTCCGAGGTCCCAAGCCCAAGAAAATTTTTTTTAAAGGAAATTATTTTCTGATATTGTTTAAGGAAATTTGAAATGAAATTTTATTAGAACGTGTTGGTATCAGGCCCGTATTTTGGTTCCGGCACCCGATACAGGTCTTATATATGATTTAAGATGTTTTTATAAAATATGGTGAAAACGGACGTCATTTGACGTGATTCGGACCTAAATTGGAATATTTGATGTTTTAAGAAGTTTGAAAGAATTCATGGATTCAGAGGTTTAATTCGATGTTTATGATGTTATCTTGGCGATTTGATCACAAGAATAAGTTTGTAGGATGTTTTTGTGGTTGCATGTATATTTAGTTTGGAGCCCCGAGGGCTCGGGTGAGTTTTGGATAGGCCACGGGTGCATTTTGGACTTTGAAAAATAGCTGGTGCATTTCTGATCTGCAGGCTTCGTATTTGCGAAGCCAGTATCGTAAATGCGAGAAGTGGACTGTGCAGGCCTGATCGCAAATGCGACCAATTGGTTCGCAAATGCGAAGGAGGGCCAGTCGCAAATACGACGTTTTTGATCGCAATTGCGAAAGTCCGAGATTTTCAAAGGGTTCGCAAATGCGAACCCTATTTCGCATTTCCTACGTCTGAGTGGTCGGGGTTCGCAATTGTGAACCACTGTTTGCAATCCCATAACTGAGAACTGCCTTTTTTTTATACTTAGCCGATTTTAAACCATTTTTCACATCTTTACAAAACACAAACTCCTTTGGGCGATTTTCCAAGAACAACTCTTCTTCCAAATCAATTGTAAGTTTGTTTTTACTCATTTTCTTCAATCATTAACATCTTTTAACATGATTTCAATTTAAAATCAAAGATTTTCATGGGAGAAATTGAGTGTTTTGGGTAGAACTGAGGTTTTTCAAAAGTTGGGATTTGGACCACAATTTGAGGTCCGATTTCAAAATAAATTATATATTTGAGTTCGTAGGGGAATGGACAATCGGGTTTTGGTTCGAACCTCGGATTTTGGCCACGTGGGCCCGGGGGAAAGTTTTGACTTTTTGGGTAAAACTTTGAAAAACTCATATTCATGCATTGGGGTTGATTCATTTAGCGTTTATTGATGTAATTAAGTAATTTGTGATTAGATACAAGCGAATTGGCGGTGGATCAATGGGTAAAGCTATAATTGAGACTTGTGTGTTCAAGGCATTGAGGTAAGTGTCCGGTCTAACCTTACCTTGAGGGGTTAGGAGTTGTGTCCTATTTGCTAACTGCTCCTTGTTGAGTACGACGTATAGGCATGGTGACGAGTATCTATACGTTAGTGTTGAGCTTGACCGTGAGTCTTAAATTGACAGATATTGTGCTCTTAAATGTTGTTACGAATGCTCTAGTTGATGATTCCTGATATATAGCAAAGATTTGGTTTATCCTCGTGGATTTTATTTATGATTTAGTTTTGGTACTGATTAAATTGAGTAGGATTCGAGCTAGGATTGGTTATAGCTGATTCTCCCTTGCCGGGATTGTTGAATTGATATTGTTGTTCCCTTGCTGGGAAATTTCTATGTTGCTTTTGTTCCCTTACCGGGATTTTTATTGTTATATTGTGTTGGATTGAAATGGGAGCGGGTGGTACGCCTACCACAAGTTATTGATGAAATGGGAGCAGGTGGTATGCCTACCACAAGTTATAGTGAAATGGGAGCGGGTGGTACGCCTACCACGATATTTGATGAAATGGGGGCGAGTGGTACGCCTACCACGAGATATGAGAAATGGGATTGGGTTGCACGCCTGCAACGAGATATGTACTGAAAGTGAAATCTACTTTATTTTTCCATGTCCGTGTTAGAGTTAAATTGTTGATTTCCTTATTATTCTCTTGAGGTTCTGTATTATCTGCTATCGCCAAAGCATGATCCCCTCCCCAGCTTTACCTTGTTTATTTTCGTTTATCTATCCATTATATATATATATAACTGCACAGGTTTATCTGGAGTCTGGTCCTAGCCTCGTCACTACCTCATCGGGGTTAGGCCAGGCACTTACCAGCACATGGGGCCGGTTGTGCTGATACTACACTATGCACTGTGTGCAAAGCCTGGAGCAGCATTTTATTATCAGCAGTAGATCGGGAGCCATCCTTCAGTCTACCGAGACTCCGAGGTAGCCTTGTTGGCGTCCGCAGGCCTGACGTCCCTTCTATCAGTTTTATGTTCTGTTATCGTTTGTACTCGAGACAGACTATGTTCTTTTCTTTCAAACAGTTATTTGTAGTAATCCTAGACAGTCCGTGGGTGTTGTGACACCAGGTTCTGGTTAGAGGCATGTGTTGGTTTTTTGGATGATTTAGTTTTATATTTATTTAAGACTTCCGCTAAATTTCATATTTCGCTGTTATTTAATTGTTTATTTCCTGTTAATTTAATTGGTTAAAAATGAATTAGAAACAAAAGAGTTAAAGGATTTTAAGTCCGTGGCTTGCCGAGTTTCTACGAGTAGGCGCCATCACGACCCTCGAGTGTGAGAAATCCGGGTCGTGACACGAGACAAATGATCAACTACCTGATTCTCAGAACCTTTTCGATCTTTTATTTTAAGATCGAATTCTTGCAAAAGGAGTATCCATCTTAGCAATCTGGGTCTAGCATCTTTCTTTGCTAAGAGGTATTTTAAAGCTGCATGATCAATATAAATTATAACCTTTGTTCTTATCAAATAGGAGCGAAATTTGTCAAACGCAAATACTACTCCTAGTAGTTCCTTCTCAATTGTAGTATAATTCTTTTGAGCTTCATTGAGGGTTCTACTGGTGTAGTAAATAGGCCTGAATATCTTGTCTCTTTTTTGTCCCAATATCGCTCCTACTGCTGTATCACTTGCATCACACATTATTTCAAAGGGCTGGCTCCAATCAGGAGAATCAACAATTGGAGCATTAGTCAATTGTTTCTTGAGAATCTCAAATGCTTTCCTGTAATTATCTGAAAATTCAAACATCACATCTTTCATCAGTAGGTTAGTCAGAGGTTTTAAGATTTTTGAAACATCTTTTATAAACCTTCTATAAAAACCTCCATGCCCTAAGAAACTTCTAATTCCTTTAACAGTGGTAGGAGGGGGTAATCCTGCTATAAGATCAATTTTAGCCTTATCAACTTCTATCCCTTTAGCAGAAACTTTATGTCCTAAAACAATTCCCTCTGTTACCATGAAGTGACATTTTTCCCAATTAAGAACTAAATTTGTCTCTTCACATCTTTTAAGCACCAAAGTCAAATGATAGAGACAGTCTTCAAATGTCTTACCAAAAAGTGTGAAATCATCCATAAATATTTCAAGAAACTTTTCAGTCATATCTGAGAAAATTGCCGACGCTGAAATATAGCAGGAGCATTGCATAGTCCAAATGGCATTCTTCGGTAAATATACGTACCTTGGAGGCATGTGAATATGGTTTGTCTTGATCTTCTGGAGCAATTGGTATCTTCTTGAGCAATTGGTATGCCTACCACAAGTTATTGATGAAATGGGAGCGGGTGGTATGCCTACCACAAGTTATAGTGAAATGGGAGCAGGTGGTACGCTAGGGGTGGGCATAATACCGACCGAACCGAAAAAACCGGCCGAACCGTGAATTTTGGTTTTTCGGTTTCGGTTTAATCGGTTTTTCGGTCGGTTCACGGTTTTAAAATTATTAATTTTCGATTTTTCGGTGCGGTGCACGGTTTATGTAATTCGGTTTTCGGTTAAACCGAAAAACCGAAATTTAGGGGTATTAGATATTATATTTAGATTATTAGTTGTATGACTCTATTCTATTTCTATCCGTATAAGTTATAACTTATAAGCAGTATTGTCCAAGCCCAATAATGTCCAAGCCCACCTCACCCATTTTAGAAATTACCGTCATAGAGTATTAGAGTTAGAGTCATAGACCCAATTTTAACATTTTAGATTTAGGGTTCCACTTCCTCGATCCTCAGTTCCTCTCCTGTGCGACTGCGTCTGTGAGCTACGAGTGCAAACTGTGCGACTGTTCCTCTTCGTCTCTTCCTCAGATCTGTGCGACTGCGACTGCTGCCTTCTTCCTCAGGTTAGTGCTGCCTTCTTCTTCGGTTACATGTATTTCTGTTTTGAATGATTTGTTCTCTTGTTTTGAATACAAGCAGTGACATTTTCGGCTAAATCATTCTCTTGTTTTGAATACAAGTATTTTCGGCTACAAGCAGTGACATTTTCGGCTACAATTTCATCTTGTTTTTTCTATTTCTGTTGCTCCTAAAAGTGTATATTTTGCTGTAGTAATGTACATGTAAGAGTTCACCTATTCATTTATTTTAATTAAAGAAGTTTCTCTCTATGGCTATCTTTAACATTCGATTGTGTTTTCATTAAAGAAGTACACTCCTTAATTATGTTTTCATTTAATTTTCTATAGATGGCAGAAGGTGAAAGTAGAGTAAGTGAGGTGGGTTCATCTGAAAGCGAACCTACTTCTTCACCTACAAATTCAGTTAGTCAAGACCCAAAAAAAAGAAAATCTGTACAATCTAGATCACTTGCTTGGGGTCATTTTGAAAAGTTTAAAGATTCTAATGGAGATGATAGAGCAAAGTGTAAATATTGTGGTCGTGATTATAAGGCTAATTCACGATTGAATGGAACAACATCATTGAATACTCATTTAAAGAAGTGTCCAAAAATACCACGGAAAGTTGATAATACTCAAACACAGTTGTGTTTTCAAACGGATGGGCAAATTAATGGTGGGGTGCTTTGGAAATTTGATCAAGAACTAGTTAGGAGGGCTTTAGTTGAGATGGTAATTGTGGAGGAATTACCTTTTAGCTTTGTTGAAAAGAAAGGCTTTAAGAAGTTTATGAGCATAGCCCAACCTCAATTTAATGTTCCTTCTCGTAGGACAATTACAAGGGATTGTTTTCAAGTTTACAATGAAGAGAGGCTTAAACTAATGAAAAATTTCAGAGATGTAAAACCAAGAATTTGCCTTACCACAGACACATGGACTTCATTACAAAGAATTAACTATATGTGTTTGACGGGTCATTTTATTGATAGAGATTGGGTGTTGCATAAAAGAATACTAAATTTTTGCACTATCTCTAGTCATAAGGGTGACGAAATGGCAAAGGTTATTGGTAATTGTTTGCTTGAATGGAAATTGGATAAGGTATTCACTGTTACGGTTGATAATGCTTCTTCAAATGATGTCACGGTTAAAGAATTGTCTAAACAACTAGATATGTGGAAAACTAATTCGATGGGTGGTAAGCATCTTCATGTGAGATGCATGGCTCACATACTTAATCTAATTGTACAAGATGGTTTGAAGGAAATTGATAATTCTGTAAAACGTGTTAGACAAGCTGTTAGGTATGTGAGATCATCTCCACAAAGGACCTTAAAGTTTAGGGAATGTTGTGCACATCAAGAGGTAGAATGTAGCAAAACATTGTGTTTGGACGTTCCTACTAGGTGGAATTCCACCTACTTGATGTTGGAAACGGCGCAAAACTTTGAGAAGGCTTTTGACAAGCTTCATCTTTTTGATGATGGATTTTCTTCTCATCTTTGTACGCATGTTTGTGAGGATGGGAATGTTGCAGGTCCATTTGTATGTGATGATTGGGTGAATGTGAGAAACGTGATAAAGTTTCTTGAAAGATTTCACGAGCTCACCGAAAAAGTTTCAGGCTCACGTTATGTCACTTCTAATTGTCATTTTGAGGATATATGTGAGCTTGATAGTTATTTGAAATCTTGTTTAGCTAGTGATGATACTAATTTGAGTAAGATGGCAGGGAAAATGCAAGAGAAGTTTAAAAAATATTGGGGTGAACCTGAAAAGATGAATAAAATGATTTTCATTGCTTCTGTATTAGATCCTCATAACAAATTTGAGTATGTTGGTTTTGCACTTGAGGAAATGTTTGGGAAGGAACCAGGGAAGAAATTAACTGCCGAAGTGGATACTTATTTGAATTCTTTGTTTGTGGAGTATCAAAAAAAATATTCCAAAGGATGTTGTCTTCAATCATCTCCATCTAAATCTACTTCATCCGATGACACATCTGATTCATCTAGTGTGAATGTGAGAACAAAATCTGTGAGAATAAAGCAATTGTTGAAAAGGCAAAAGGAAGACTCGGGAAGTGTGGGTGCTAAATCTGAGTTGGAAAGATATATTGGTGAAGGACAAGAGCCATATTCTGATGATTCTGATGATTTTAAAATCTTAGATTGGTGGAAAATTAATGCGCCTCGATTTCCTATTCTGTCTGAGCTAGCTCGTGATGTATTAGCCATTCCAATTTCAAGTGTTGCATCGGAATGTGCATTTAGCACCGGTGGCCGCATTCTTGATTCATTTAGGAGTTCATTGACTCCTCGGTTGGTGCAAAGTCTTGTTTGTGTTCAAGATTGGCTTAGATGTGACGATACTCCTATTAATGTTGAAGAAGATTTGGAGTTTCTTGAGCAAATTGAACTTGGTAAGATTTTCCGTTTATGAGTGTTTTAGTAAAAATTAGTTTACTTTGCAAGTTTAAATGACACGTTATCAAATTATATTTAGATATGGCAACGAGCGGTAGAGAAACTTGCATTATTGAAAGAGATACTAGCATTGTTGATGCATAGTTTGAACAAGTGGTAAGTTTAAGAATTTGCTTGTTTTGTGGTATTCTTTTATTATTTATAATTAAAAATATTTTATTAACTTGTGATATTTTTTTTTGTAGGTTCAACTATGCCTCGTGGTCCTAAAGCTAGATCGTCTATTTGGGAACATTTTGAGCTAGTTGAAGTAAATGAAGAAGCCCGCAAAGCAAAGTGTCTTCATTGTGGACAAGTTTATAATTATCATCCAAAGTATATTGGAACTATGTGCTTAGTGATGCATATTAAGAAGTGTCTCAATCCTCGTCCAGTGATTTCATATGTTAGACTTTAAGTATCATTTTCTAAACTTATTTTGTGGCTTATGGATTGTGACTAGTTTGCCACTGTTTTGTTGTTTGGTGATGGTATTTCTAGACTTGTTTTGGACTTTGGTAGCTACTAGATTTGCCATATGTTAAACTGTTTTTGGACAAGTTTGCCACTGCTGAGTGCTGCACAGTAGTGGACACCGATGTTGAATTCTTTGATGTTGTAGATGGATACAAATCATAATTGTGGTTTGATGCTTTGATGTGTGTTTAGCCGTTTACATAAAAAATTCCTAGATATAGTTATATAAAGTTCAAACAGAGCTGTAAGGATGGCTAATGATTGCTGTTGGAGCGTGTAAGGATGGCTGATATGTGTTTTGGAATTGTAACCGAATTGTAAACGGAATTGTTGTTGTTGGAAAATGTCAGCTCTGTTTAAAACCGAAAATAACAAAATCGAATTTTGAAAAAACCGTACCAAACCGTAAATACTTTGGTTTGATTTGGTTATTAAAATCACAAACCGAAAACCGAATAAACCGAACCGAACTTCTACCAAACCGAGCCGAACCGACCGATGCCCACCCCTATGGTACGCCTACCATGAGATAATATAAAATGGGAGCAGGTGGTACGCCTACCACGAGATTTGATGAAATGGGAGTGGGTGGTAAGCCTACCACGAGATATGAGAAATGGGATCGGGTTGCACTCCTGCAACGAGAGGTGTACTGAAAGTGAAATCTGCTTTATTTTTACTTATCCGTGTTAGAGTTAAATTGTTGATTTCCTTATTATTCTCTTGAGGTTCTATATTATCTGCTATCCCCGAAGCATGATCCCCTCCCCAGCTTTACCTTAATATATATACCTGTACAGATTTATCTGGAGTCTGGTCCTAGCCTCGTCACTACCTAGCCAGGGTTAGGCCAGACACTTACCATCACATGGGGTCAGTTGTGCTGATACTACACTATGGAATGTGTGCAGATCCCGGGGCAGGGTTTGATTATCAGTAGTAGATCAGAGCCATCTTCAGTCCATCGAGACTCCGAGGTAGCCCTGCTGGCGTCCGCAGGCCCGGTGTCTCTTCTATCAGTTTTATGTTCTGTTGTCATTTGTACTCGAGACAGACTATGTTGTTTTCTTTTAAACACTTATTTGTTGTAATCCTAGACAATCCGTGGATGTTGTGATACCAGGTTATGGTTAGAGGGATGTGTTGGTCTTCAGGATGGTTCGGTTTTATATTTATTTAAGGCTTCCACTAAATTTCATATTCCGCTGTTATTTAATTGTTTATTTCCTATTAATTTTTTGGTTAAAAAGGAATTAGAAACAAACGAGTTTAAGGATTTTAAGTACGTGGCATGCCTAGCTTCTACGAGTAGGTGCCATCACGACTCTCGAGGGTGGAAAATCCGGGTCGTGACACGAGACAAATGATCAGATACCGGATTTTCAGAACCTTTTTGATCTTTTATTTTAAGATCGAATTCTTGCAAAAGGAGTATCCATCTTAGCAATCTAGTGTATCAACTTTTTTTTGCTAAGAGGTATTTTAAAGCTGCATGATCAATATATATTGTAACCTTTGTTCCTATCAAATAAGAACAAAATTTGTCAAACGCAAATACTACTCCTAGTAGTTCCTTCTCAATTGTAGCATAATTCTTTTGAGCTTTATTGAGGGTTCTACTGGCGTAGTAAATAGGCCTGAAAATCTTGTCTCTTTATTGTCCCAATATCGCTCCTACTGCTGTATCACTAGCATCGCACATTATTTCAAAGGGCTGGCTCCAATTAGGAGAAACAACAATTGGAGCATTAGTCAATTATTTCTTGAGAATCTCAAATGCTTTCCTGCAATTATCTGAAAATTCAAACATCACATCTTTCATCAGTAGGTTAGTCAGAGGTTTTGAGATTTTTGAAACATCTTTTATAAACCTTCTATAAAAACCTCCATGCCCTAAGAAACTTCTAATTCCTTTAACAGTGGTAGGAGGGGGTAATCCTGCTATAAGATCAATTTTAGCCTTATCAACTTCTATCCCTTTAGCAGAAACTTTATGTCCTAAAACAATTCCCTCTGTTACCATGAAGTGACATTTTTCCCAATTAAGAACTAAATTTGTCTCTTCACATCTTTTAAGCACCAAAGTCAAATGATAGAGACAGTCTTCAAATGTCTTACCAAAAAGTGTGAAATCATCCATAAATATTTCATGAAACCTTTCAGTCATATCTAAGAAAATTGCCGACATGCAACGCTGAAATGTAGCAGGAGCATTGCATAGTCCAAATGTCATTCTTCGGTCAGCATACGTACCTTGGAGTCATATGAATGTGGTTTTGTCTTGATCTTCTGGAGCAATTGGCATCTTCTGGAGCAATTGGTACGCCTACCACAAGTTATTGATTAAATGGGAGCGGGTAGTACGCGTACCACAAGTTATAGTGAAATGGGAGCGGATGGTACACCTACCATGAGATAATATGAAATGGGAGCGGGTGGTACACCTACCACAAAATTTGATGAAATGGGAGCGGGTGGTACGCTTACCACGAGATATGAGAAATGGGATCGGGTTGCACGCCTGCAACGAGATGTTTACTGAAAGTGAAATCTGCTTTATTTTTCCTTATCCGTGTTAGAGTTAAATTGTTGATTTCCTTATTATTCTCTTGAGGTTCTGTATTATCTACTATCCCCGAAGCATGATCCCCTCCCCAGCTTTATCTTGTTTATTTTCGTCTATCTTTATATATATATAAAGATAGTGTAGTATCAGCACAGGCTTTGCACACAGTGTATAGTGTAGTATCAGCACAACCGACCCCATAGTGTACTATATATATATATATATATATATATATATATATATAACTGCACAGGTTTATCTGAAGACATGTCCTAGCCTCGTCACTACCTCGCCGGGGTTAGGCCAGGCACTTACCAGCACATGGGGTCGGTTGTGCTGATACTACACTATGCACTGTGTGCAAAGCCTGGAGTAGCGTTTTATTATCAGCAGTAGATCGGGAGCCATCCTTCAGTCCACCGAGACTCCGAGGTAGCCCTGTTGGCGTCCGCAGGCCCGACGTCTTTTCTATCAGTTTTATGTTCTGTTGTCATTTGTACTCAAGACAAACTATGTTCTTTTCTTTCAAACACTTATTTGTAGTAATCCTAGACAGTCCGTGGATGTTGTGACCCCAGGTTCTGGTTAGAGGCATGTGTTGGTCTTCAGGATGATTCGGTCTTATATTTATTTAAGACTTCCGCTAAATTTCATATTCCGTTGTTAATTAATTATTTATTTCCTGTTAATTGAATTGGTTAAAAAGGAATTAGAAACAAACAAATTTACAGATTTTAAGTCTGTGGCTTGCCTAGCTTCTACGAGTAGGTTCCATTACGACTCTCGAGGGTGGGAAATTTGGGTCGTGACACGAGACAAATGATCAGCTACCTGATTCTCAGAACCTTTTCGATCTTTTATTTTAAGATCGAATTCTTGCAAAAGGAGTATCCATCTTATCAATCTGGGTCTAGCATCTTTTTTTGCTAAGAGGTATTTTAAAGCTGCATGATCAGTATTAATTGTAACCTTTGTTCCTATCAAATAGGAACGAAATTTGTCAAATGCTAATACTACTGCTAGTAGTTCCTTCTCAATTATAGCATAATTCTTTTGAGCTTCATTGAGGTTTCTACTGGAGTATTAAATAGGCCTAAAAATCTTGTCTCTTTTTTGTCCCAATATCGCTGCTACTGCTGTATCACTTGCATCACACATTATTTCAAAGGGCTGGCTCCAATCAGGAGAAAAACAATTGGAGCATTAGTCAATTGTTTCTTGAGAATCTCAAATGCTTTCCTGCAATTATCTGAAAATTCAAACTTCACATCTTTCATCAGTAGGTTTTGAGATTTTTGAAACATCTCTTATAAACCTTCTATAAAAACCTGCATGCCCTAAGAAACTTTTAATTCCTTTAACAGTGGTAGGAGGGGGTAATCCTGCTATAAGATCAATTTTAGCCTTATCAACTTCTATCCCTTTAGCAGAAATTTTATGCCCTAAAACAATTTCCTCTGTTACCATGAAGTGACATTTTTCCCAATTAAGAACTAAATTTGTCTCTTCATATCTTTTAAGCACCAAAGTAAATTGATAGAGACAGTCTTCAAATTTCTTACCAAAAAGTGTGAAATCATCCATAAATATTTCAAGAAACTTTTCAGTCATATCTGCGAAAATTGCCGACATGCAATGCTGAAATGTAGCAGGAGCATTGCATAGTCCAAATAGCATTCTTCGGTAAGCATACGTACCTTGGAGGCATGTGAATATGGTTTTGTCTTGATCTTCTAGAGCAATTGGTATCTGATTATACCCAGAATATCCGTCAAGAAAACAGTAAAAACCATGGCCTGCAACTCTTTCAAGCATTTGATCAATAAAGGGCAAAGGAAAATGATATTTCCTTGTGGCATCATTAAGTCGTCTGTAATCAATACAGACTCTCCATCCTGTGGCTGTTCTAGTAGGTATGAGATCATTATTTTCATTTTATATTACTGTCATACCTCCTTTCTTTGGTACTACGTGTACCAGACTTACCCAAGGACTATCAGATATTGGATAAATTATACCTACTACTAGAAGTTTCACCACTTCTTTCTTGACGACTTCTTGCATTGCTGGATTTAGTCTCCTTTGGGGTTGGACTATTGGCTTATAATCATTCTCCATAAGAATCCTGTGCATACAAATAGTTGGGCTGATTCCTTTGATATCAGATATAGTCCACCCTAAGGCTCTTTTGTGTTTTCTCAAGACTCCAATCAGTTTGTTTTCCTGTTCTATAGTCAAAAAAGATGGAATGATTACTGGAAATAATTCAGGTTCAAGAAACACATATTTTAAATTAGAAGGAAGTTCTTTGAGTTCAATTTTTAATTGAACTCCTTCTTGTGAGACTTTCTCATTTTCTGACTCCTTTTCTAGTATTTCAGCTTGTTCTCTAATTACGGGGTTATCATCACTTATGGTATCTGACCTAGCCAAACATATCTCCAATCAATCAGTAATTAACTGATTATCTTTGTATTCATCTACAAGGTCATCTATTAAGTCAATTTAAAAACAAGATGCTGATGACTCATCAACTCGCAATATTAATTGTCCTTGATGAACATCAATAATTGCTCTCCCTGTTGCGAGAAATGGTCTACCTAAAATCAATGGTACCTCAGTATTTTTTTCTATTTCAAGCACTACAAAATCTACTGGGAATACAAATTAGTCAACTCTAACAAGGATATTTTCAATAATATTTTTGGGTCTCTTAGTACTTTGATCAGTTAATTAAAGAGACACACCAATATATTTCATTTCACCAAGTTCTAATTTCCTGAAAATTGAAAAAGTCATTAAATTTATTGAAGCACATGAATCACATAATGTCACGACCCAAAATTAACTAAGGGTCGTGATGGCGCCGGACACTGCTGTCAGGCAAGCCAACCAAATTACTTGATGAAGTTCTCATTTTAACAATCTTGAAAACTAAGATTTTCCTTCAATTTTTATTTTAAAAAAAAAGATAACCTCTTCAATTCAAGTTAAATAATAAGAAATTACTACCAAATATTTCAAAACCATCTTAGAACCCGGTATCACAAGTACATGAGCTTTTACTTAGAAGGAAATAAAATACAACATCCATATGGAATACAGTGGACAGAAAGTAAATACAATATACTGGAAGGGACTATGCTAGCTGCGGGCCGCCCCGAATAACGCAACTCACCTAGTCCCAGTATCATCTGTGCTGCTACATCCAGTAGGCCCCTAATAACACATGAGCACATGCAACAAAAATGCACAGAAGTGTAGTATGAGTACAAAAATAACGTGTACTCAGTAAGTATCCCGTCTAATCTCGAAGAAGTAGAGACGTGCGACGACCCAAAGGGGTCATCACTTGTTTTCTTACCCATTCTGTACTTCCAGGCCTTAAAAAAACCTCATCTAGGGTAGCCTCGATTTGCGTGCGCAATCTGGGCGCATAGCCGGAAAGCTTAAATCTGAATTCTCTGAGAAAAATGCTAAATTTTGATATTAAATTGAATACGTTTGACTTCGGTCAACATTTTGGGTAAACGGACCCAGATCCGTGATTTGACGGTCCCGAAGGGTCCGTAGGAAAATATGGAACTTGGGCATTTGCCCGGAATCAAATTCCGAGGTCCCAAGTTCGAGAAATAATTTTTTGTGTAAAATTGTTTTCTGGAAATAATCAAGGAAATTGGAAATGAAATTTGATTAGAAGACTATGGTATCGGGCTCGTATTTTGGTTCCGGCGCCCGGTACAAGTCTTATATATGATTTAAGCACTTTCTGTAAAGTTTTGCTGAAAACGGACGTCGTTTGCAGTGTTTCAGACTTAAAATGGGAATATGATGTTCTATGAAAAATTTGGAAGAAAACATGAGCTTTGAGGCTTGATTAGATGTTTATGATGTTATTTTGGCAATTTGATCGCACGGATAAGTCCGTAAGATGTTTTTGTGGTTGTGTTCATATTTTGTTTGAGGCCCTGAGGGCTCGGGTGAGTTTAGGTATCGGATTGCATTTTTGAACTTTAAAAAATTCTAGTATGCTCATATCAGTGGTCTTTGCAATTGCGAAGATCATTTCGCAATTACGAGCTCGCAAATGCGAGTTTTGCATCGCAATTGCGAACTGTGGGATTTTGGCTATGATCGCAAATGCGAAAGTAGGGTGGTCGCAAATGTGACTTTTCCTTCGCAAATGCGAGATCTGGCAAATTGTTAAGGGTTCACAAATGCGAACCCAGCTTCGCAATTCCCACAAATGGTTGGAGTTCGCAATTGCGAACCCTAATTCGCAATTCCCATATCTGAGGCCCAGCAAATTTCATACTTAGCCGAATTTTCACCATTCTTTCATGACCCAAACCTCATAGGCGATTTTTCTAGGACAAAACTTCTTCAAAATCATGTGTAAGTCGATTTTTACTTAATCCTTTCGATCATTTACATTATTTAACATGTTTTTCACTTAAAATCAATGATTTTCATGGGTGAAATTGGGGGTTTTGGGTAGAACCTAGGTTTTTCTAAAATTGGGGATTTGGACCTCAATTTGAGGTCCGATTTTAAAACAAATCATATATTTGGTTTCATGGGGGAATGGGTAACCGGGTTTTGGTTCGAACCTCGGGTTTTAAGCACATTGGCCTGAGGGGTATTTTGGTCATTTTACCTAAATTCGCGTCATAACTTTAAATTAAATAGTAGAATCAGTTGCTTGAGATGTTATTTACGAGATGTAATTGAAATGAATAGATTTGGGCCATTCGGAGTCGGGTACTCGTGGCAAAAGTGTGGTTTCGATTTGATTTTGGAGTCGGTTCGAGGTAAGTTGCTTGTCTAATCTTGTGTTAGGGACCTTTCCCCTTAGGACATGATATTTGGTAATTTAATGTCTTGTACGTGAGGTGACGAGCGCGTACTTGAGCTAATTGTTGAAAAACCTGGTTTTACTTTAAATATTTAGACTGAGTTTCTTTTTTATCTGCTTTATTTTATTTGCAATTATAGACTGTGTTAGCTAGAAAAGCATGCTTAGTTGTTCTAAATTGTCTATTTGCTCAAGTTACCTTGTTGGCACTACGTGAAGCATGTTAGACTAGAACTACCTATTGCCTTGTATTTTTGAGCTTCATTTCTGAAGATCCTCGTATTGTGACTGCGTATTTACATTGGGACTAGGGATATGGGATTCCGATAGCTCCCCCCTTGTTTGTTTACTTTGGGACTACGGGTTAGATTCCCGGTAGATTCCCCTACACATTTACTTTGGGACTACGGGTTAGATTCCCGGTAGATCCCCCTGCACATTTACTTTGGGACTACAGGTTAGATTCCCGGTAGATCCCCCTGCACATTACTTTGGGAATGCGTGTTATATTCTCGATAGATTCCCCTACACATTGATTGTTGGACTACGGGACGGTATCGCAGGAGATCCTTCGGATATACTCATATGATGGACTACGGGAAGGTATCCCGGAAGCTCCTTGGACAGTTGGTGAAATGTAGTATTTAGCCTTCTTTCGTACTTTTGCTTTAGACATTGTGGAGTTAGAGTCGTGTATTACTTTCTGTTAGCTTGTGTTCCCGTGAGTTTTTGGGTTTTGGGGACGATGTTGTAGACTTTCGCATTTTTGTATTGTACATGCCGAGCGACATTTATATACAGTTACCCTTCTAGTTTGTTTAGTTAGTTATTCATTTTCGCAAGTTATGTTATTTCTGCATTGTTAGGCTTAACTAGTTGTAGGGACTAGGCGCCATCACGACATGTTCACGGAGGGTGATATGGGGTTGTGACAAGTTGGTATCAGAGCTCTAGGTTCATAGGAGTCATAGAACAAAGGCCGGTTTATTAGAGTCTCGCTGATCGGTACGGAGATGTCTGTACTTATCTACGAGAGGCTATATAACTGTTAGGAAAATTTCACTTCATTTGATTCCTTATCGTGCGATTTGATCCTTGAAGGCGTATGCCTTTAATTCATTCCTACTCAATATTACACGATGCAAACCACTTGTTATAAATCGAAGATTAAAGAATCGTAATGGTACTACAGGTGAGATATGTGATATTTCTCCCGGTATAGCTGGTCGGATTATTACCATAGCTTATTGGAAGAATATTTTATTGTTTCAGCCTAGTATCGATACTTCTGAGGGCTCTGAGGCTAGGCACAAGTTGCCATGATTCTTATGAACTATTGTTTCGCAGTAGTGATATGATGGTAGGTTGTTTGCCTGCCTGTCAGGGTAGTGAGTGACTTGAAGGGAAGTTTACTCAGTGTATAATCAAGAGATTCAGTATTTTATCCCCTGCAGGGGAAAGGCAATCAGACTAAGAATGGTCAGATGTAGGCTGGTGGGTAATGAGACTTGGTATTTAAAAGCGAGGTGGAGTTTTCTTCTACGATGCGGTGTCGTTATCCTAATTGAACGCACTAAGTTTATCGGTGTTATGATGTTCTACAATTTGCCACTGGGGCAAGCTATTGTGAGATAGTATAAAAAATGCAGCTGTTAGATATCGCGGGGCACGATAGTTCAGGGTTGAATCAGTGCTTCTAATGTCGACGTTGTGAGAAGGATGACCTTCCGAAAGGTGTAAAGCTAGCAGCAATTGTGGGTTCAAGTTCCACGAAGATAGATTTTATTCAAGGCAATAACCGAGCAGCAAGGAATGAGGAAGGACATGTAGGAAGTGTTATAAGATGGTTAAACTTCTAGAAGACCAGGTGAAAGAAGTGGAGGTCGAGTAGTTACTTAAAGAAGCGAGTCTGCCCAAAGTGGGAGAGTGGCAGAGCAGTATATGGATTTAATGGTTGGGTCTATGGACTTGATTTGAAATATAGGCCATTATACGGCACGAGATTTGATATGCCAGAAAGGAGTTGCTTGATATGAAGGAGGTTACAACATAACTTGAATTGGAGGATATCGTCGCCCATTTAGTGGATGTCCATGAGGAGTGGATGGGCTTGTGCAGCTGGTGAATTCCAGAGATTGTGTATCAGTGGCTTCAAGCTGAGTGGAAAAGTCCCACTGCCTAAGCTTGGGTTGCATGGCTAACTACTTGTGAGATTTCTGGTTATTAGCATATTGATGGGTTATTTCAGCTACGGGAAAGGAAAATAAGTGGTAATTTGAGCCAAGGAATTGTTAAAGGTGTGCTATGGTTGGCCTTATTGGCTCATGTTCAGACTTGGGGAAGGATTTAAAATTTTTACCTTGTATAGATGTAGATTCAAGGGAAGTAATTCTGCTGGGTGCCTCATCGAGAGGGTATTCATGTGTTATAAGACTTATGGAGTTGATTATATTCGGGACCAAGTCAGAGCGGGTGGCTCACAACAACGGTCCTAATGGATTCGAAAAGAGGTAAAGTATGGTGTCTAATGATTTCGAGCCTATAAGTACAATTAAGAATCAAGCTTTTGCAGCATGCGTATGAGTAAAGGCTCCGAATGTCCTACAATGTTTTGACTTGCGGTGTAGCACTTGAGAGAAAGATGAGAAAGGACTTCGTATTCGTAGAAGGATTAGCGAAATGAGCATATCAGTTGAGGGTGCGAATGTGCGCACAAGGATGGTATGAAATGGTTCATGGGATTTGGGACAGCATGGTCTCGCGGTTCCAAGTCACTCGGGGTAAGTGCGGATGGAGTGTGTTATGTGTTGAAAGGAGTTATTGTAATTACCAAGGAAATTGGGGTAAATCGAAGGAAGATATATTGGTTAACCATAGTTGAGTTGGCGTATTGGTGGTAGAAGTCAGTTCTTTCAGCGTGATCAAGTTATGCATGTGATTAGTGGCGGTACGTGTGAGGCTTGTCGGTCGCCATAATTAATATTGTTCAGAAGCATTCTTCTGTTATGGCCTGTTATGTGTAGGCGGATCCCGGAACGGATATGGTGGCTTAGACCACTACTTAGATGTTTGCCTATACTACGGTTATGAGAATTTACTTATATGTTGCTATGGTTCTCCTGAAGTGAGTCCAGTGAAAAGCTTTTATTGGCACGTTGGGTGCGGTGAGTGGTATAAATTTGAAGTGAGGATCAAGGTTGCAGTTCGGTGCTGACAAGGATGTCATGAGCTCGTATGAGTAGGAAAGGAGTTTCGATGTTTAAAGTGAGTTGGTATTGTCATAAGTATCACCTGAGATCGGTATTTTGTGAAAAGGCTTTGCACCCTGGTTAAGGATTCTTGATTGCTTTTCAGCATTAGTGCGACCGGTGGTTTGGATGTGTGGACCCATTATTCATTTCGGAAGGTTGTGGTAGCGTGTCCCACAGGAAGATTTGTATAAGTGTGACATGTAGTCACTTGATCGATTAAAGATTTTAACCAAGTATGAGGATTGTGGTAATATCATTAATCTGGGAATTTATGCCTGGAGGGCACTCTATTTATTGGATTATGGAGCTTTGAAAGAATATTAGCCTAGTTGGTGCAATTAGAAATCGGCTTGAGGTCAGTGGATTGATTTAAATGTGAACAGGGGCTTATATCAGGCCAGATGTGATCATCTCAGCAATACGCTCCTTATGGAAGGGAGTCAGGGTGCTATTTCATTGTCAGTTATTTCATGTAATGATGGATATTGTCGTGCGAGTTGTGAGACGGATTGGCAAATTTCTTATATGTTGAGGTTCCGCATAGAGATGAGGTTATATGAGCAGGATGGCTCTTGAGATTTAGATCATATATTGCACTTCAGTGGTGCTCGAGTTTGTGGATTATAGCGTTATACGTCTCCCCAGGGAATGGTATTATACACTTAGCATGTTTATGACTGATGTTTAGTATCTTGTTGTAATGAGCAATTTAGCTCTACATCTCCTTAAGGGAGCTCCATGTGTGGATCGGGTGGCATGCTGCCATGGGTATGTTATTTGGATCGGGTGGCATGCCTCCATGGTTATGATTGCTCGGATCGGGTTGCACATAGCAACAATGTGATGTTCAGTATAGTTCCCCATATCTGTTTATTGTGTTATGTTTCCTATTTTCTGAAGGAAGCTCATATTAGTTGTGCGCCCGCGTCACATGTATGATTCGCGAGCGGGGTAATTAAAATTTCTTTTCAGAGTCCATTTTTCCTTTTTGTATCGCATTGTAATTGTCAGCCTATTGGCACATTGTGGCATCATATGAGACTTTTAGTCATGTCGGGGTGGCTTATTGCCTGAGCAGTCCGTACTGGGTGAGACGAGAATCTTGTATTTAGGATCAGTGTAATCTGATTACATGAAATATATCAAGGAGCGAAGATCATTATTTGGTTCAGAATGAGGTAATGTTTCTTGTCAGGAGTATAGGCTCAATGATTGGTTGACTCGGTAGTCGATTATGAATTTCTGCATATCTCTTGCGTTGTGACGGCATTGTAAGAGTTTGAGCAAGACCTGCGTATGTCATGGGTGCAATGGGAGCATCAGATTCGTGGAATTTTGACTAAGTCGATCAAAAAATGTTATTATGGTCCGGTGAGTAAAGTGATGCTAGGTGTGAATTCAGCAAAGTTATGCAGCCATGTTTGAGTACAGCGTGTAGCGATTGATATGGTGATCTTATGTTGGAAACAGGTCAGACATAGAATTCCGGAAGTTGGAATTGGACTCTAAGGCCTATTTGAATAAAAGTGAATACCTTCAGAATTGATCGAGATGATGTGCTCAACTGAGTTGTGGTAGCACGGGAAGGTGCATGCGGTGTTAAATAGTGATTTTAGACCACTTCAGTGTAGTTCTCAGCATGTTCGAGGACGAACGTATGTTTAAGTGGGAGAGAAATGTAATGACCCGACCGGTCATTTTGAGCTCTAGCGTATTGTTCAGCAGTCTAAGACCAGGAACAACTTCGTTTCAGGTATTATGACTTGTACGCGTGGTCGGGATTAAGTTTCGGGAAGTTCAGAGTTGATTTGGAAAGAGAATTCCCATTTCGGAAGCTTAAAGTTGAAAGAATTAACTAGGATTGGAATTTTGAGTAAACGACCTCGGAATCGGGATTTGAAGGTTCCAGCAGGTTCATATGATGATTTCGGACTCGGAGGTATGCCCGGATCGGGTTTTGGGTGACCCGGGAGCGTTTTGGCGCCTATTGTGGAAAGTAGCATTTTGAAAGAAATTTCATAAGTTTTGATTGAAGTGCGTTTCAGTGACTTCGATGTCCGTTTGGGATTCCGAGTCTGATATGTGGAGTCGTTGTCCTCACCTTTTTCCTGACTCAGGTACTTCTTTATTTTGTCCGTTCGAGGACGAACTATTGTTTTAATGGTGGAGGATGTGACGACCCAAAGTGATCATCACTTATTTTCTTACCAATTCTGTACTTTCGAGGCCTTAAAAAAACTCATCTAGGTAGCCTCGATTTGTGTGCGCAGTCCGGGCGCGTAGCCGGAAAGCTTAAATGTAAATTCTATGATAAAAATGCTAAATTTTGATATTAAATTGAATAAATTTGACTTCGGTCAATATTTTGGGTAAACAGACCCGGACCCGTGATTTAACGGTCCCAGAGGGTCCGTAGGAAAATATGGGACTTGGGCGTATGCCCGGAATCGAATTCCGAGGTCCTAAGTCCGAGAAATGAATTTTTGTGTAAAATTATTTTTTGGAAATAATCAAGGAAAATGGAAATGAAATTTGATTAGAAGACTATGGCATAGGGCCCGTATTTTGTTCCGGCGCCTGGTACAAGTCTTATATATGATTTAAGCACTTTCTGTAAATTTAGCTGAAAACGGATGTCGTTTGACGTGTTTCCGATTTAAAATGGGAATTTGACGTTCTATGAAAAATTTGGAAGAAAACATGAGCTTTGAGGCTTGATTCGATGTTTATGATATTATTTTGGCGATTTGATCGCACGGATAAGTCCGTAGGATGTTTTTGTGGTTGTGTGCATATTTGGTTTGGGGCCCCGAGTGCTCGGGTGAGTTTGGAATAGGTGTCGGATTGCATTTTTGAATTTTAAAAAAATCTGGTATGCTCAGCTCTGTGGTCTTTGCAATTACAAAGATTCTCGCAATTGTGAGCTCGCAAATGCGAGTTTTGCATCGCAATTATGAACTGTGGGGTTTTGGCTATGATCGCAAATGCGATCCTTATACTCGCAAATGTGAAAGTAGGGTGGTCGCAAATGCAACTTTTCCTTCGCAAATGCGAGATCTAGCAAATTGTTAAGGGTTCGCAAATGCGAACCCAGCTTCGCAATTCCCACAAATGGTCGGGGCCAGTTCGTAATTCCCATATCTGAGGCCCAGCAAATTTCATACTTAGTCGAATTTCACCATTTTTCACCATTCTTTGAAGACCCAAACCCCATAGGCGATTTTTCAATGACAAAACTTCTTCCAAATCACTTGTAAGTCGATTTTTACTTAATTCTTTCAATCATTTACATCATTTAACATGTTTTCCACTTAAAATCAATGATTTTCATGGGTGAAATTGGGGGTTTTGGGTAGAACCTAGGGTTTTCTGAAATTGGGGATTTGGACCTCAATTTGAGGTCCGATTTCAAAAACAAAATCATATATTTGGGTTCGTGGGGGAATGTGTAACCGGGTTTTTGTTCGAATCTCAGGTTTTGACCACGTTGGCCTGAGGGGCATTTGGGTAATTTAACCTAAATTCGCGTCGTAGCTTTAAATTAAATAGTAGAATCAGTTGCTTGAGACGTTATTTACGAGATGTAATTGAAATGAATAGATTTGGGCCATTTGGAGTCGGGTACTCATGGCAAAAATGTGGTTTCGAGTTGATTTTGGAGCCGGTTCGAGGTAAGAGGCTTGTCTAACCTTGTGTGGGGGCCCTTTCCCCTTAGGACATGATATTTGGTAATTGAATGCCTTGTACGTGAGGTGACGAGCACGTACTTGAGCTAATTGTTGAAAAATCCGATTTTACATTAAATATTTAGACTGAGTTTCCTTCTTATTTGCTTTATTTTATTTGCAATTATAGACTGCGTTAGCTAGAAAAGCATGCTTTGTTGTTCTAAATTGTCTATTTGCTCAAGTTGCCTTGTTTGCACTACGTGAAACATGTTAGACTAGAACTACCTGTTGCCTTGTATTTTTGAGCTTCATTTCTGAATATCCTCGTATTGTGACTGCGTATTTACATTGGGACTATGGATGTGGAATTCCGGTAGCTCCCCCCTTGTTTTTTTACTTTGGGATTACGAGTTAGATTTCCGGTAGATCCCCCTGCACATTTACTTTGGGACTACGGGTTAGATTCCCGGTAGACCCCCCTGCATATTTACTTTGGGATTGGGGGTTAGATTCCCAATAGATCCCCCTACACATTGATAGTTGGACTATGGGACGGTATCCCGGGAGATCCTTCGGATATACTCATATGATGGACTACGTGACGACATCCCGGAAGCTCCTTAGACAGTTGGTGAAATGGACTACAGGACGGTATCCTGGGAGATCCTCGTTGTTGGTATCGATACGGAGCTGTTTTACTCTGTGTTATATTAATTCCTGAGTGTTGATTGTTGTCTTGTATAGCCTGTCTTACTTCATAGTTGTACCTTTTTTCTTATCTTATATTGTTAAAAGATTTATTATTATTGTTGTTCTCCATAGGGCCCTGACCTTCCTCGTCACTACCCAACCGAGGTTAGACTTGGCACTTACTGAGTACCGCCGTGGTGTACTCATGCCTCTTCTGCGCATGTCTTTCATGTGCAGATCCAGGTACTTCATCTCAGGAGCATTATCCTTGAGGCTGGGAGAGCTACGGAGACTTCGAGGTATCTCTGTAGCGTCCGCATACCGAAGAGTCTCCTTCTTTACGCTATCTGTAGTATTTAGCCTTCTTTCTTACTTTTGCTTTAGACATTCTGAAGTTAGAGTCGTGTATTACTTTCCGTTAGCTTATGTTCCCGTGAGTTTCCAGGTTTTGGGGATGATATTGTATACTTCCGCATTTTTGGACTGTATATGCCGAGCGGCATTTATATACAGTTACTCTTCTAGTTTGTTTAGTTAGTTATTCATTTCCGCAAGTTATGTTATTTCCGCATTGTTAGGCTTACCTAGTCATAGAGACTAGGTGCCATCACGACATGTTCACGGAGGGTGAACTGGGGTCGTCACAAGACGAGAGGTCGACTTCGAGACTTACTAAGGGTCCAATAATGTGATGTCAATAATACATTAAATCGTGGTTTTCTATAAACATGATTTTAATCCAATAGAAGTAAACAAGTAAACAATTATTCTTTCACAGGAAATTTCCAAAATTCCTTTTCATTATTTATCCAAATATTCTTAAGCCAAGAAGAGCCAATAACAACTTTAATAAGTTCACGGCAGCAATACAAGCATGCGCAAATCATGCCGAGGCGTACGAACCGATCCAACAGAAAATAAATTGTTCATTGCCGAGGGTTGAACAACGCAAACCATAGATGCATCTATTTAATCTGCCAAAGCGTTAGGCCCGTTCCAAAAAAATAAACACATACAGACAGTCAATCAAGAAGTCCACACGGAGCAATTATCCAAAGAAAGCAAATCCTCTTTTAACAATTTAAGAAATATGAAGTTTTATCTATTTGGAAATTCATTTACTAATTCGATGTGATTTAAGCGATTCAAACTGTCAGTAAGTTCACAAATAATCCAAGTGTAGCATGCTTTTGGGTCCTAAACTACCCGGACAATAGCATAGTAGTAGCTACGCACGGACTCTCATCACCTCGTGCGTACGTAGCCACCACAAATAGGAGCACATAACCAATTATTTTACCTATGGGGACAATTCCCTCTTACAAGGTTAGAAAGAAGATTCACCTCGCTCCGAAGATCCATAACCGGCATTCCACGCCCTTCCGAAGACTCAAATTGATGCACAACGCTAAAAAACTAGCCAATAGTTATGCAAATCCATTAATATACGATAAACTACTCATATTAATTCAATTTATAACAATTCCTAACCCCGGTCGGAAAGTGGACAAAAGCGGTCTCGGGCCCACGCGCCCGAAATCCGAAACTTTTTGAAGATTAAGTTTACCCATGAACTTACGAACTCAAATATATGATTTTCTCTTAATTCCATACCCAAAATCATGGTAGAAATCCAAGAATACTACTTTTCTAGGTTTTCCCTCAAACCCTCAAGTTCCTACCAGTTTATATGCTAAAATCCATACAAAATCAATATATTTAACTCAAGATAGGTGGGGTTTTCTTACCTTGTCGTTGATGATGAAAAACCCCCTTGAAGCTCTCCAAAATCGCCCATACCAAGAGAAAAATGACCAAATCCCGAATTTAAAATAATCCCACTGCCTCCAGCACTTTCCGCACCTGCAGTCCTATGACCGCTTTTGCGGTTCCACAGGTGCGGTTCCAATACCGCATCTGCGGTCCTTACTAGGCTGCCCCTCTTCCGCTTCTGCGACTCAAACGCCACAGGTGCGGTTCCGCATATGCGGCTCTTCGACGGCATATGCGGCCCCCTTCACTTCGGTCCAAACTGCATTTGCGGCTCCTCTAACCGCATCTGCGACTCCGCACCTGCGACCCATTTCTCGCAGGTGCGGTTATGATAGCAACCAGCAACCTCAGCCCTCCTAAAATTCCATTTTCGATCCGTTAACTACGCGGAATCCACCCGAGACCCTGGGACCCCAACCAATTATACCAACCAGTCCCAAAACACATTACGTACTTGCTCGAGGCCTCAAATCATATCAAACAACGCTAAAACCACAAATTGACCTCCACTCCAAGCTTTATGAACTTTAGAATTTCAAACTTCTATTTTCGATGTTTAAACCTATCAAATCACGTCCGATTGACTTCAAATTTTGCACGCAAGTCATGTGAGCACGTGATTTTTGCCCAAGCAAATTGTTCCCAAAAATTCAAATAAAACAATTTTCTTGTTATTTTATAATTTCTGTTAAATTTTGTGGTAATTGTTACATTTTATTTGTGCATGATAATTCATATAAAAATAAAAAGTATATACATTTGCATTTGCATTTAATTTTTTATTTTAGTATTAATTAGGGGTTAATTTGTTTTAAAGTAAAATATAAAGAAAATGGAAAAAATAGTTCATTTAGCATTTTTATCATTTAATTGTGAATTGGTCTTGAAATATTTAAAAAAAAATAATTTTAGGCATCAATTAGTTTAGTTTAATTTTTTTTTTGTAATCTTTATAAATCAGAAAATTAGTAACAAAAAAATATAAAGTGGAAAAACAAAAGAGGAAAATAGATGAAAAGAAAAAAAAGGGGTACAAAAGGGAGGGCTGCCAAGTTTGGGCTCATTTTGATCTTCAAGTCCAAAACCACATCACCCACACCCAGCAAAACCCGGCCAGGCCCTGATTTTTTCCACCCGATCCAGGACCATTTCTCAAAATGACGTCGTTTCTTGTTTGTAATCATGTCCGTCCAAATTACCCAATCCAATGGCCACAGTTGAGTTTCATTTTGACATAAGAATGTCCAAAAATCAATTAAACCCTAAAAGCATAAGCTGCTTTCCTCGTATCTCTGTAACGCCACCGGAAGTTGCCGCCGACGACGATGCCACCTTTACCAATCCGTCCCAAAATAACACCCCAAATTCTTCTCTTCGTCCTCTATCCGAATCTGCCCCCTTCTTCCGCCGAATCTTACTCAAACGCGTCGAATCTTCGTTGAAAAGTTTTCCGGCCACGATGCAAGTTATGCTAATGGCCGCCAAATCAACAACGTAGATTCTCCTCAGCCTTTTCATCTCAAATACCTAAGTCCCTTCCCTCAAATATGACCAAAATTGTTCGAATTTTGATTTGAACTTTTCCGGCCAAAACCCTAAATGCGCCAAATTGTACCAAATTGGCACAATATGATCCTCTCACTATCTGCATGAAGATTTCACCATCTAGGGCGTTCAAATAACATTGAAAATGGCCGAATTGAAAGATGTTAATTGGCCGGAGTTTTTTACCAGTAAGTCTGCTTTTCCTTTTGTGTTTTGTTCCTAATTAGTTTAGTTTGCATTGTTCTTTGTCATATCTGGTACTTTTGGGTTAGGCTTTCCCGTTCTTTTGTCATATCTGGTACTAAAAGGCGCCCAGCAACAGTGATGCCCAAATCTGTGGTGATAGAACCTGACAAGGAGATGATCGAAAGGTTCGAAAGGTTGTTCGATGAAGTAAATATGATGGAAGCAGGCGAAGGTCTGAGTAAAATTGATGTGCAGTTCGTGGGATCTCAGGCCAATCTTAATAACTGGGAAGCCACTCCTCTTCCTACTCGGAAGGAGTCTTGGTAGTTAGTTTTTGATTTTCTTTTGAGTATTAAATCTGGATTATTTCCAAGGTTGTAATTCGGATTTCTATGTTCCGTCCATTTGGATGAGTTAAACCTTGTTATTTT
>MU703706.1:170572-183368 GCA_026770625.1 Nicotiana glauca
GAAGTCGTGGCAAGTCAAAGCAAGTCCAAAGAAGCAAGTCAGAGCAAAGTCGGAAGCGGAGCAGGGCCAACAAGAATGCCAGCAGCTAACCACCATTTTATATTAACAAATCTTTCTTTGATTAAAACAGGGGCAGAAAATTTTCTTCGTTTTGTATGGTTGTTTGCAAGCAGGAGCCCACCTGAAGAATAAGGGAGTATCTTTTCAAAGTTCAGCAAGCAGGAGCCCACATGAAGAATAAGGGAATATCTTTCAAATTTCAGCAAGCAGGAGCCCACCTAAAAAACAAGGGAATATCTTTCAAAAGTCAGCAAGCAGGAGCCCACCTGGAGAACAAGGGAATACATTTCAAACACAGCAGTCAGGCACCCACCTGAAGAACAAAGGAATATCTTTCCAAAGTCAGTAAGCAGGAGCCTACCTGGAGAACAAGGGAATACATTTCAAACACAGTAGTCAGACACCCACCTGAAGAACAAAGGAATATCTTTCCAAAGTCAGTAAGCAGGAGCCTACCTGGAGAACAAGGGAATACATTTCAAACACAGTAGTCAGACACCCACCTGAAGAACAAAGGAATATCTTTCCAAAGTCAGTAAGCAGGAGCCTACCTGGAGAACAAGGGAATACATTTCAAACACAGTAGTCAGACACCCACCTGAAGAACAAAGGAATATCTTTCCAAAGTCAGTAAGCAGGAGCCTACCTGGAGAACAAGGGAATACATTTCAAACACAGCAGTCAGGCACCCACCTGAAGAACAAGGGAAGTATAATGCAAGTCTTATATTTCAAGTTTAATATTCGGTAACACAACGCGACCAATTATCAAACTGGGGAAAAAAAATTTCTTTGTTTTGTATGGTTGTTTGCAAGCAGGAGCCCACCTGAAGAATAAGGGAATATCTTTCAAATTTCAGCAAGCATGAGCCCACCTGAAGAACAAAGGAATATCTTTCAAAAGTCAGTAAGCAGGAGCCTACCTGGAGAACAAGGGAATACATTTCAAACACAGCAGTCAGACACCCACCTGAAGAACAAGGTAAGTATAATGCAAGTCTTATCTTTCAAGTTTAATATTCGGTAAGACAACGCGCCAAGTTATCAAACTGGGGCAGAAAATTTTCTTCGTTTTGTATGGTTGTTTGTAAGCAGGAGCCCACCTGAAGAATAAGAGAGTATCTTTTCAAAGTTCAGCAAGCAAGAGCCCACCTGAAGAATAAGGGAATATCTTTCAAAAATTCAGCAAGCAGGAGCCCACCTGAAGAACAAGGGAATATCTTTCAAAAGTCAGCAAGCAGGAGCCCACCTGAAGAACAAGAGAATATCTTTTCAAATGCAGCAAGCAGGCACCTACCTGGAAAACAAGGGAAGTACAATCCAAATTTTAGCCTTTAATTTAATATCTGATAACATGATGTGCCCAGTCACCAAACTGGGGCAGAAAATTTTCTTTGTTTGTCTATTTTGTTGCAATCAGGAGCCCACCTGGAGAACAAGGAAATACATTTTTAAACATCGCAATCAGGATCCCGCCTGGAGAACAAGGGAATACCTTTCCAAGCATCGTTAGCATGAGCCTACCTGGAGAACAAGGGAATACTTCTCAAGCGTCAGCAACCAGGAGCCCGCCTGAAGAATGGAGGCACGAATTTCAAATTGCAGCAGTCAAGCATCATCAAGAGTAATGGCAAAACATCGCCAATGCAACAACAAGAATCTCATTGGAAGAACACAAGATACAAGTTCAAGGCAACACAAGAGCAAGTTTGAAGACATAGATAGGATCTTTTGTAACTCATAGATCATAGTTCATGCTAGCTTCTTTTGTTTTACCACGGTGTAATAAGGAGGTCAGCGAGCAGTAACAGCAGTAAAATCACATCTCCTGGTAGTCCCAGCTGCCAGACACTCCTGAACTACACTAACCTGATTCCTGTTTAGCCCGGGATATGTAGGCAGCCTCTGAAGCAGGGTGTGGTCAGCTCTTTCAAAAATGCTTCACACGGAATACGCGAACGGGCAAAAAATCCCTCATTTCCGCTCACTTGTCTTTGCGCGAAAACTCTTCGTGTTTCCGGACAAATAGGGGCAGCTGTGAGCACGTGATTTTTGCCCAAGCAAATTGTTCCCAAAAATTCAAATAAAACAATTTTCTTGTTATTTTATAATTTCTGTTGAATTTTGTGGTAATTGTTGCATTTTATTTATGCATGATAATTCATATGAAAATAAAAAGTATATACATTTGCATTTGCATTTAATTTTTCATTTTAGTATTAATTAGGGGTTAATTTGTTTTAAAGTAAAATATAAAGAAAATGACAAAAATAGTTCATTTAGCATTTTTATCATTTAATTGTGAATTGGTCTTGAAATATTTAAAAAAAAATACTTTTAGGCATCAATTAGTTTAGTTTAATTTTTTATTTATTTTTTATTTTTTTTTTGTAATCTTTATAAATCAGAAAATTAGTAACAAAAAAATATGAAGTGGAAAAACAAAAGAGGAAAATAATAGAAAAGAAAAAAAAGGGGGTACAAAAGGGAGGGCTGCCAAGTTTGGGCTCATTTTGATCTTCAAGCCCAAAACCACATCACCCACACCAAGCAAAACCCGGCTAGGCCCATATTTTTTCCACCCGATCCAGGACCATTTCTCAAAACGACGTCGTTTCTTGTTTGTAATCCTGTCCGTCCAATAACCCAATCCAACGGCCACAATTGAGTTTCATTTTGACATAATAATGTCCAAAAATCAATTAAACCCTAAAAGCATAAGCTGCTTTCCTCGTATCTCAGTAACGCCACCGGAAGTTGCCGCAGGCGACGACGCCACCTTCACCAATCCGTCCCAAAATAACACCCCAAATTATTCTCTTCGTCCTCTATCCGAATCCGCCCCCTTCTTCCGCCGAATCCGCCCCCTTCGTCCACGATGCCAGTTATGCCAATGGCCGCCAAATCAACAACGTAGATTCTCCTCAACCTCTTCATCTCAAATACCTAAGTCACTTCCCTCAAATATGACCGGAATTGTTCGAATTTTGATTCGAACTTTTCCGACCAAGACCCTAAATGCGCCAAATTGTATCAAATTGGCACAATATGATCCTCTCACTATCTGCATGAAGATTTCACCGTCTAGGGCGTTCAAATAACATCGAAAATGGCCGAATTGAAAGATGTTAATTGGCCGGAGTTTTTTACCAGTAAGTCTGCTTTTCATTTTATGTTTTGATCCTAATTAGTTTAGTTTGCATTGTTCTTTGTTGATTTAATATTCTTTCAATTTCCACATGATTGTTTAGCCTATGCTCAAGCCGAGTTAATTAGTTTCATTAGAACAACTGTCTCAGTTAGTTTCTGCTTTATCGATGCTGTGTTTCTCATGTTCTAATTGAGTGATTAAGTTTTAGTTTTTTTAATTTTTGGTTTAATATGATTGAAGTCTTTTTTGTTTGATTTAGTTGCTGATTATGTTCTTCAGATTATATTAGCTTAGTTTAAACTCTTTTTAAACTTCAATTAATTTAGTGATAGCTTAGGTTTAAAGGACTAGTTTAATTGTTAGTTTGCTTAGTGTTAAGGGGTTTGGGTTGATTAATTTGGGGTTATATTAGACAGGGGGTAAATTTCAGGGATTAGGAGTTGGTTTGGTTATAGTTGTAGTTTTAGTTTAATTCCAGGGGCAATTGGAGAAATTCAGGGCATGGAATCTAGCTAGAATTCCCTAGAAGCTTCTAGGTGTGGGTGTCAAGGTACTTTCAGTTAAAATAAAAGGTGTGACTTGAGTCACAAGGCAAAAAAGAAGGGACTAAATTGAAAATTGAATAAGGACTTAAAAAGAAGGCTAAAAATCTGTGGAGCTCACTTTGTGCCTATAAAAAGGCATGCATTTTGCCTTGTTGAGGGTCTTCCTTTTCAGCCAAAAATTCCTCCAAAACTCCCTCTCTTTGATTTTTAAATCTTAGTTTAGCTCCAAATCTTCAGAAATCATAAAAAAAAAACAAAACAAAAAAATACTGAAAAATCAAAAAATATACTGTTTCATCGAGAATTTTGCAGATCTGATTCTGATATTGGCTAGTTTTCCTCACATTTTGATAGTTTTCCATTAAGTTTTGGGTTTATTGAAGTAGTATGGTGCTGTTCAAGTGGTTTCACGTCTGCTGGGGTTGAAATTAGGGTAGCTTTGGATTTCTGGTTTTGTTTTGGTCACCTGGAGGGGGCTGGAATTACTCTGCAGCTTACAGTTCCTATTTTGAGTGTATTCAAGCTCAATTGAGTCCATTGGGTTTGGTTACTTGTTGTTGCTGTTGATTTTCAAACTTATTCTGGATTGAGGCTGTGCAATCTGTTCCTGTTGTGCTAACACCCTCTTTGCTCTGTTGACATTTAATTTCCAGGTACACTTGTACACACTTTGCCATTGGAATGAAAATGAAGATTTGAGCTCAATGTTGCCTATTTGCCCACAATTGCTTGATGTTAATTTCTATTAGTGTTGGTTTTAATTTTAGTAGATAAGGATTTGTTTGAGAACATCTATCTTCAACTAATGTGAATTTCTTACAAACTGGACTGAAGCTGAACTTCTGCATGTTAGGAATGAGTTTATAGGGTTGTTTAAATTAGCTTTAACTGTTCTATTAAAAACAATTTGGACTGGCCAGACTCTCACTTGTAATGGGCTATTAGTTTGTTAGTTGTAGTTAGTATTTGCTTTCTTATTATTATATTTTGTTTAAAGTTCGAAATCAGGAGTAGTTTAAGCTTGCTATTAATTACAGGTTCTGGTAATTTTAGGATTTGGTATTAAAGAATCATTTGGGTTAAGTATGTGATTAATTAAACTATTTGAGTTAGTTAATCAGTAGACAATTGGATACCTGCAGAATATCAGGTTAAATCTTAAAGAGTACAGTGTTTCATTTGTTGTTACCTGATGAATCCGTCCATGTAACTTCGGCTATTGTGTGCAAAAGTCGAGTAGGGTATCCGAGCTGTGGGGATTCGATCCCCTTGACCATCTCAGTATGGTCCATCGCTATTTGTTGGGCCAATGTCAAGCCCAAGGCTTATGTTCGCGGGAACCTCGTCCTTACATGGTCGCTGAAACAATTTGGGCCCTTTGGGCATGTGGCCAAACAACCGTTGTCTCATTGGAATGATTGGTAGTTTTATAAAAATAAGATCTAGCCCAGCTTCGTCTTTTACTACTATAGAGAAAAACAAGAATAGAAAAATCTTAGTTACGTTTGAATTGGGCCTCTATAATAATAATGAGACGAACCTCGTCAAAATGAAATAATTTGCGGGGCCCTCAATAGATGGTTATTAAAATAATTAGAATTTGGGAGGGCCGTTTAGTGAATTTCACGGCCTTCCCCAAAAATAATACTACGCTAGAATCTTTAAGCACGATTTAATTAAATTACTTTCTTAAACTCGGGTGCACATTTATGTGACCCAAATCTAAATCTCAACGAAGTCGAAATGTATCAAAAGCTACGGGTGCACTGTTGCGACATGGTTCAAGATACATTTTTACGACGTTGCAATTCTTATTAAAAATAAATATATAATAAAAGCGGGTTACTAATAAAAGTCACATAAGTAAGAACATGTTTTTGAAACCAGATAAAATCAAATACAACAGTTGAGCGACCGTACTAGAACCACAGAATCCGGGAATGCCTAACACCTTCTCCAGGGTTAACAGAATTCCTTATTCGGATTTCTGATTCGCGGACTATTAACAGAGTCATAATTTCCTCGGTTCGGGATCCAACCGGTGACTTGGGACACCATTAATCTCCCAAGTGGCGACTCTGAAATCTTAATAATTAAATCCCGTTCCGATTGTCCTTTAAGTGGAAAAACTCCTTTTATTATACCCTTCACGGGGTGTAGTAGGTGAAAAAAGGAGGTGTGACAAGTCATATTCGACATTATGGACCTACTCCAACTACCGAAATCGGATTTCGACCCCAATATCAAAAAATCCACTTTCGGTTAAACTTCTCAAAAACCTTCAAATTTAGCCAAATGACTCCAAAATGACCTACGGACCTCCGAATTCACTTCCGATCATGCTCCCAACTCCAGAATCACCATACAAAGCTATTCACAGACTCAGAATCCCGAACGGGCATCGATAATACTAAAATGCACTTCAAGCCAAACTTATAAAATTTCTTCTAAAATTCTAACTTCCACCATAGGCGCCAAAACGCTCCCGGGTTATCCAAAACCCGAACCGGGCATATGCCCAAGTCTGAAATCATCATACGAACCTGCTGGAACCTTCATATCCTGATTCTGAGGTTGTTTACTTAAAAATCCAACCCTAGTTAATTCTTACAACTTAAAGCTTTTGAAATGGGAATTCTCTTTGTGAATCAACTCCGAATTTTTCGAAATTCAATTCCGACCATGCGTACAAGTCATATTTCTTGAAAAGAAGCTGCTCATGGCCTCAAACTGCTGAACGACATGCTAGGGCTCAAAATGACCGGTCGGGTCATTACATTCTCTCCCACTTAAACATAAGTTCGTCCTCGAACGTGCTGAGAACTATATTGAAGTAGTTTTAAATCACTGTTTAACACCTCATGCACCTTCCCGTGGTACCACGACTCAGTTGAGCACATTAGCTCGGTCAATTCTAAAGATATTTCCTTTTATTCAAGTAAATAAGCCTTAGAGTTCAATTCCAACATCCGGGATTCTATGCTAGGCCTGTTTCCAACATACGCTCATCATATAAATCACTACATGTAGTACCAAGACGTGACTGCATACCTTAGTTGAATTCACGCCTTGCACCATTTTACTTATAGGACCACAATAACATTCTCTGATCAATTTAGTCGAAATTCCAAGAATCTGATGCTCCCATTACACCTCATGACCTACATAGGCCTTGCTCTAATTCTTACAATACCGCCATGATGGAAGAGATCTATAGAAATTCATAACCGACTGCCGAATCAACAAATCATTGGGTCTATACTCCTGACAAGAACCATCACCTTATTCTGAACAAAATAATGGTCTTAGCTCCTTAATATACTTCATATAGTCAGATTGCACTGATCCTAAATCCAATGATCCCGTCTTATGGCAATAAGCCACTCTGGACAAAATTTAAAAGTCTCATATGATGCCACAATGTGCCAATAGGATACCAATTTGAACGCGATACAAAAGAAAACGAACACTGGAAGGAACTACCTAACTCACGTACTAATATGGACTTTTCTTAGAAAATAGGATGCAAGGCATACAAAAATAGCATATAGAAAACTATACTCAACATCACACTATTGTGGCGCGCACCCGATCCAAATAACGTAGCACTCACCTAAGGAGATTCACATCAAGCTAGATTGCTCATTACGACATAAATACCGAATATCGGTCATAAACACACTAAATGCATAATATTATCCCTGAGGAAACATATAGTGCTATAAGCTACAAAACTTAAGCACAACTAAGGTGTGATATACGATCTGAATCTCGAGAGTTATCCTACCCATATAACCTCATCTCTATGTGGAACCTTAGCACATAAGAAATTCGCCAAGCCGTCTCACAACTCATACAGCGTAATTCATCACTACATAAAACTGCTGACGATGAAATAACACCCTAACTACTCCTCCATAAGGAGCGCATTATTGAAATGAACATGTCTGGCCTGATATAGAGCCCATATTCACATTCAAATCCATACATGGACCTCCAGTCGATCCTAATCGTACCAAGCTAGGCCAATAACCCTTCAAAGGTCCATACTAACCCTCTTTTTCTCATAACACACAAGAACAACCATCACAACCTGAGTGATCCCCCACAGTCCACAACATAATAAACGGAGTGCCCTCCCGGCATCAAATTCTCAATTTAACGACAGCATCATAACCTTCATACTTGGTTTAAATCTTTAATAAATCAAGTGACTACATGTCACACTTATACAATCTCCCTGTGGGACACGCTCCCACAAGCTACCATAACAAACAACTGGGTCGTACCTCCAAACCACCGGTCGCACTAACGCTGAAAAGCGATCAAGAATCATTAACCAGGATGCAAGGCTTTTTTTTCACAAAACACCGATCTTAGGTGACACTGAAGACAATGCCAACTTTCCTTAAACGTCAAAACCCCTTTCCTGCTCATCCGAGCTCACGACATTATTGTCAACACCGAACTGCTACCTTGATCTTCACTTCAAATTCCATACCACTCACTGCACCCAACATGCCAATATAAGATAGAACTCATTTTTCATCATAGCTTTGGAACCACTATTAGGTTAACATTTCATCATATAGAACTTTCTACTTAACTCACTTTAGGAGAACCATAGGAACACACATGTGAATTCTCATAACCGTAGAATATTAGGTAGTGGTCTAAACCACCATAGTCCTTCCGGGATCCGCCTACACGTAACATGCCATAACAGTGGAATATTTCTAAATAACATCGATTACGGTGGTCGACGAGCCTCACACGTACCGCCACAAATCACTTGCATAATTCGCTGAAGGGACCGATTACTGCCACCAATATGCCAATTCAACCAGGGATAACCATTCTATATTCTACCAATTTATCCTTGGTTGCCTTAGAAATAATAATAACTCCATTCCGCACATAACACCCTCCATCCGCACTTATCCCCAGTGACCTTGAATCACGAGACCATGCTGTCTCAAATCCCACAAACTATTTTGTACCTCCCAATTGCTACATCGCAAGTTAAAACATCATAGAACATTATGTGCCTCTTCTCATAGGTTGCTACCAAGCTTGGTTCTTAACCGTACCTATAGGCTCGAAATTATTAGGCACCAAACTTTACCTATTTGAATCCACTAGGACCATTGCTGAGAGCCGCCTGCTCTGATTTAGCCCGAATATAATCAACTCCATGATTCTTGTAGCACAAGCATACTCCCTCGATGGACCACCCGACAGAATAACTCCCCAAGTGTGAACATGGGCCAATAAGGCCAACGATAACACACCTTTAATAATTTCTTTGCTCAAATTACCACTTATGTTCGTTTCTCGTAGCTGAAATAACACATCGATATGCTAATAACCAGAAACTTCACAAGTAGTTAACCATGCAACCCAATCATAGGCGGTGGAACTCTCCCACTTAGCTTGAAGCCATTATTACACAACTGTGGAATTCACCAGGATTCTTTATCTCTTATTGACGTAAACTTGCGCAATCAACAACCAAAATTCTCAGAATCTTACTGTAAAACCCCTTTTTATACTTTGAATCATCAACTAAATTCGCACGATCGATCTCTTTGCTGTATAACCCACAAAATTCTTCGCAGAAGCCTCGCCAACCACATGACCGCTAACCTGCTCACAAAGAATAACCCACATGTGGAAGTCACTCCATGAAATCTTCCAACGCTACTGGACAGAGTACAGTCACTACGACATCAATAACCCATCCTGAGTTCGAGCTCACTCTCCAGTTGCACGAGTATGTTCACCCCTCGTGGACATCAAATAAATGTGTGGCAACATTCTTCCAATTCAAAGTTATGTTGTATCTTTCTTCATTCAAGCAACTCCTTCCTGTTATATCAATTCTCCTGCTGCATAATAGCCTATACTTCAAATTAAATCCGTAGAACCCAATCACCAATCACTAATATTCTCAAATCACTCCAAACTCTCCTTAAGGTGTGTGGTCATCCCATTGCAAAGCCCATATGCAACTCCGCCACTCTCCCACTTTGGCGGAACTCATCCCCTTAATCGACTACTCGACCCTTGGCCTCTTATACTCGGTCTTCTAGAAATTTTAGCCACCGCCTGACACTGCCCACATGTCTTTCCTCATCCTTTGCTGCTCAGCTGGCGCTTTAAATAAAATCTATCTTCGTAGCACTTGAACCCACAATTGTTGCTAACTTTACACCTTTCGGAAGATCATCTTATTTATACCGTCGACATTTAGAAACACCAATTCAATCCTGAACCACCTCACCCTGCGATCTCTGACCGCTGCTTCTTCAATACTGACTCGCATTAAACTGCTCTAAAGGCAAATTGCAGAAGACCACAACACCAGAGAACTTAACACACACAATTGAGGATGATGACACTACATCGCAGATGAAGATTCCACCACGCTCGAAAATACCAAGTCTTGTTACCCCATCAACCCGAATCTGAACATTCTTAGCCCGATTGTCTTTCCCCTATCGGAAATAAAATACCGAATCTCTAGATCATGCACTGAGTAAACCTCCGTTGAAGTCATTTACCGCTTCGACACGTAGGCAACATCCTACCATCATATCAATAGCAACTTATGCCTAGCCTTAGATCCCTCAGAAGTACTGCTACTGGGCTAAAATAATAGAATATCCTTCTATAAAGTGACGATAATAATCCGACCAGCTATATTGTGAGAAACATCCCGTACCACATCTGTAGTACCATTACGGTTCTTCAATTCTCAATTTATAACAAGCGGTTCGCGTAGCGTAAGATCGAGTAGGAATGAATTAAAGGCATACGCCTCCAAGGATCAAATCGCACGATAAGGATTCAAGAAGGGAAATACTCCTAACTATCACGACCCAAAATCCACTAAGGGTCGTGGTGGCGCCGGACACCTCTGTCAGGCCAGCCAACTAACTCATCAATTAATTCCTCTTTTAATACTTTTGAAAATCTAAGGTTTTTCCTTCCATTTTTATAAATAAAAGTTCACTACTAGAATTCAAATTTAAATAATAATAGTTAGAACAAATCCGTTGTAAACCCTCCCAGAAACCCGGTGTCACAAGTACATGAGCGACTACTAGTAAGATAAATAAAATACAACATCTGCCCGGAATACAGTGGGCGGAAAGTAAATACTGTACATTGGAAGGAACTACTCTAGCTGCGGTCGCCTCAATGATGTAGCTCACCTAGTCCCAGCATCATCCATGTTGCTACACCCAGTAGGCTGCTAAAGGTGTATATATACATGTGCAACAAAAAATGCACAGAAGTGTAGTATGAGTACATAATCAACGTGTACTCAGTGAGTATCCCGCCTAATCCCGAAGGGGTGGAGACGAGATGGCCAATTTCGACACTCACTAGAGGTATGATATTCTATAATTGCAAGAATAATCATGGATTTGTATAAAAGTTCTGATTGTGAAGCCAGAAAATAAGTAAACATCTTCAACAATAAGTCAATGGCTTCTAAAGTCTGTTCTTTATTATCTTATCAGTTTATATCAAGCCACGTAGGGCCAATTCCACATTTACAATTTCCAAGCAACATATAAACATGCGCAAATCCTGCCGAGGTCGACGGCCCGCTCCAACAGAATATAAATTGTGCACTGCCGAGGGTCGAGCGGCACGAACCATAGATGCATCTATTATCACCGAGGCATTCGGCCCGTTCCATAATTAAACACATATCCTGCTCGCGAATCATCCATGCGACGCAGGCACACATAAAGTACATGCTTAGTCAGTTAAATAAGAACTTATCGGAGAATATTTATTCAAATAAAAACCAATTCTCCTTTAACAATTTAAGAACTGAAGTTTAATTCTTTTAGAAATTTACTTACTAAGTCGATGTGAGTTAAGCAATTCAAGCTACCGATGTGTTCACAATTAATCCACGTACACATGCCTTTGGGTCCTAACTACCCGGAAAATAGCATAATAGTAGCTACGCATGGATTCTCATCACCTCGTGCGTGCGTAGCCCCCACAAATAGGAGCACATAATCAATTACTTCACCTATGGGTTAAATTCCCCCTCACAAGATTAGAAAGGAGACTCACCTCGCTCCGAAGATCCGCAACCGGCAATCTACATTCTTCCAAAGACTTGCACCAACACACAATGCACCAAAACTAGCCAATGATCACACAAATCTATGAATATATGCTCAACTATACTCCGCAACCCAATTTATAACAATTCCAAACTTCGAACGAAAGGTTGACAAAAATTCCCTCGGGCCCACGTGCCCGGAAATTCGAAATTTTTCGAAGATAAAGGTTACCCATGACCTTAGGAACTCAAATATATAATTTACTCCTAATTCCATGCTCAAATTCGTGGCTAAATTCCAAGAATTAAATTTCTAGGTTTCCTTCCAAAAGTCCCAATTTTTCCCACAATTTTCATGGTAAAATCCATACATAATTGATGTATTTAACTCATAATAGGTGGGGATAACATACCTTATCATTGATGACAAAAATCTCTTCTTGAAGCTCTCCAAAATCGCCCCCAAGCCAAGAAAATGTGGTGAGAAATGACCCAAAATAGGGTTTTAAAAACCTTCTGCCCCAGTGTTTTCCGCTTTTGCGGTCCTGGGACCGCTCCTGCGGTCCCGCTTATGCGGACACACAGGCCACTTCTGCGGTCCCAAACGAGACCCCTCACTTCCGCTTCTGCGACTTTCCAACCGCAGGTGTGGTTCCGCTTATGCGGCTGCCCGACCGCATCTGCGGTCCCCTTCACTATTGGCCAAACCGCTTCTGCGGTCCACATTTCGCCTCCGCGGGCCGCTTCTGCGGTCCCATTTCCACTGAAGCGGAAATACCAAATACCAGCTGCCCATTTTTTCCAAAAATCCAACTTTCGATCCGTTAACCACCCGGAATCCACCCGAGGCCCCCGGGACCCCAACCAATCATACCAACTTATCCCAAAACATATTACGGACCTGCTCGAGGCCTCAAATCATATCAAACAACACCAAAATCACGAATTA